>APFE031627743.1:32515-113187 GCA_000404065.3 Pinus taeda | reverse complement strand
TCTTCCTCCTCTTCATAATCTATGTAAAATAATTTCTTCTCAGCACACTTATGACCTTTACTGTATTTGCTATCACAACTGTAACAAAGCCCTTTTTCTCTTTTTTCTTCCAATTGCTGTCATGTAAACCTTGTAGGTTGTGGAAGGCTAGGAGAAAAAAGGCTTCCATATTTATAGTTGTGAGTGGTAGGATTCATTGTTTCCATAATTATGCTTTCAATTTTTCTTGCCAACCTGAATGCCTTCTCCAATGAATTAGGTTCCCAAAGATGAACCTCATGTTGAATGTTATCCTTTAAAGTCCCTATAAAGATATCAATCCTTTGCTTCTCTAGAATCTCATTTACCCTTATATTAAATTTTTGAAAGTCCTCAACGTGCTCTTCCATTGAACCCTTTTGTTTGAGATTTATCAATTGGGTAAAGAAGGTGTTTCTCTTTGTATCCTCATAATGTGCTATCATTTCCTCCATGAAAATTGATCGCATGACAAGTGGTTTATGAGAACGAAGCCCTTCATACCATAAAAATTGATTCGGTTCTAAATATGAAGATGAAATACATACCTTTTGTAATAGTTGCATCTCTTGTAGATCAAAATATTTCTCCATCTGTAGTATCCAATTTACCAGATCCTTCCCATCAAACTTCCTCATATCGCCTTTTCTTGATTTTAGGAGCTCGATCTTGAAACAACTGTAACTTTGTAATTTTGGATCTCCCAATTCGGAAATTACAACCTGTGGTAGTCCTTTGCATCCTCTTTACAATGCCACCAGTATGATCAAAATTTGATTCTCCAAGAAAGATTTATGCACAATCTCCCAAGATAACCTGATTATATACCTTTTCAGAAGAGAAAACTTGTACAAAATGCCACGTGTCACTATTTCGACCTACAGACCTAAAACTGATACAAAGAAATCTACAGGACATCCTCTTTCTGTAAATTCTTATGAAACTTCAATCTGATACTCAGACAGAAAGTTATGATGCTTTTCCCGAGGTCACCTTTTTGGGATGTAATTTGGGAGCCTGCAGAAACCCTAAATATCTTGGACTGTATCTCTGCAAATATAATGAAACAAGATGTGAAATTCAGATGCGAGCTTCAGTGCGATTTAAGCTCAAATGGTTTTTTTTTTAGCTTCTGA
This sequence comes from Pinus taeda, assembly GCA_000404065.3. Taxonomy (NCBI): domain Eukaryota; kingdom Viridiplantae; phylum Streptophyta; class Pinopsida; order Pinales; family Pinaceae; genus Pinus; species Pinus taeda. The sequence continues at coordinate 112,033 of APFE031627743.1, read as the reverse complement.
AACGTCACAGAAACAACGTTATAGCAAAATTTCCATGATGACCTATTTGGAGCAGCGAAACCCTAGAATCCAAAGCTCTGATACCAAATGTTATGAAACCAACTCACAAAAAGATGGAAAAGATAGATAAACGCCTTCAAAATAAGCCTCTTTTAGGAGGAAACCTCCTTTACATTAAACAAATGAACAATTCTTGGATCATACAAATGACAAGACCTCTTTTCTATATATAGGAGTCTAAGGGGTCATAATATAATTAGAGCCGACATAACAATAATGATCTACGGGCACAATAATAACAATAGTGGGCTTCTATGGGGCACAATAATAACAATATGGGGAGTACATGGGAACAAAAATATAATAAGGGAGTTCTACTAATGACAATATGGGGTTACACTAGTAGTATAGGGACCTAACAATACAACTCACTATGTCTGTCACACAAACAACAACCACTATATTTTCATATAACTTGCAACCACTACTCTATCATAAACAACCTCTACCAAAAAAGTAATATCAATCATTGTTGTTGGTTGTCGTACTACTTCCTTTATTCTGCTTCAACCAGAACTTCAATGTAGTAATTCAAAACCTTCGTATAAACATGTTATATTTATGTATCGAAAACACCTGCAACATGCTCAAAGGCCTTCCAAGCACACACAAGATCTTCTACTCATCAAATATGAGTTAAAACTATGTAAAATCCCTTTCATTGTATTTACCTTTGAACTATGATTGTTCGACTTCTTCGGGATCTCAGTTTAGATAAATAATACTCCCAAAAGTAAAAAAAAACCATATATAACTATATAACTTGTTAAATATTCTACAAATTATGCACTTTTGCACACCCTCCAAGTGACTCATCGGATCATGGCACTGGCCACTGGAAAGTGTAAATGATGCGACAAATTGAAATCTATTATAATAAAAGAAACTTGAACTGGAATCCATCAAGACTCAAACCACTGACCTTGGCCTTCCATCCATAGTCCACTACCAATTTATCTATGTGGTTTTTCTTAATACACCATACTTTAAAACTTATTTTTAATGTAAGATTTCGATGATGACCTCACTTTGTGCCACATCTGCATAATTTTTACACAATTGTGATCCTATGTTGAATAACCATCTCAACCATACATTGATTCAATAATGTTCTATTTGTCTCCACCAAGTTGGGTTGTAACCGCAATGTTTATTTATAAAAAAATATTGGTTGCAGGGGTTACATATAGTGACTCACATTCATCCAAACTCATCACAAATCAAATCATACTTCCAGACCAAGAGTATGGTCGAAATATTATAATCACAACATTATTCAAATCAAACCAGAGTTACAGACTTTTCCAAACTTCTTGACTGGTGCTCACATCCAAACCAAATCATAATCACCCTAATAAATGGAACTCCATGTCATGAGACTAGAATGATAATATTGCACTTTCAAATTCCATCACTCTTCATTACCATAATACATTCATCATTGAACCAAAGCCTTCATCATCATATATAGAAATTGAAACAGGAAAAAAAAATTGTTCATGCACTTGGCCTTCGATAATGAGCATATTTATAGTATTATGGTGGTCTCATGGCATGGAGGTTTATGATATCACCATGTTATATGTCCAGATCTTACATGTTTGAAATCCACATCAATGTGATTGTTCATATACCTAGGGGTGGAACCCAATTCTTGACACCCTTTTTTTAATGCTACCATGCCATATGACCGTGCCCAGATGACTTGCTCCTTAGGGCCATGGTAATCCATTTGCTGACATCATCATGATGTCACATCCTCCATGTGGCACTCCCAGTGAAGGCCAAGTGTCATCCAAATTTGAGCCTATTAGACACATTAGGGGAATTTTTAGGTCTAAAATGGGCTCCTAAGAAAAATGTACAACCAAAATAAACTTTATAAGAGCCAATATGATTCAAGACGATGATGTCAACCATGGGGGATGATTCTCCATTTTTGGAGTAAAAAAGTAAAAAGATTAAAAAATAATAAAATAATAAAACTACTTTTTCAACTCGTATTTTCAACTAATCTCCTTAAGGTTTTACTCAAATTTCAAGTGGGAGCACTCGTTGGATTTCCTCATCCAAGAAGTACCCATGTTGCATACTTTCGATGGACCCTGCTACATGAAAAATGAGAAATACATGAAAAACGTTATTGCAATCACATTTTTCATGTATTTCTCATTTTTCGTGTAGTAGGGTCCATCAAAGTTGTGCAACATGGGTGCTCCTTGGGTGAGGAATCAAATTTTGCATCCAACGAGTTTTTTCGCTCGAAATTTGAGTAAACCAATAGAGAGATAAGTTTAAAGTATGAGTTGAAAACATAGTTTTTTCTTTTTCCCCTCTAAAATTTGATGATGTAATCTAATATTATTTTATTATTTCCACTATTATCTTATAATTTCCTTAGGAGGCCCATTTTAGACCTCAAAATTCCCATAATGGCTGAAAATTCCATGTTTCCTAATACATGGCGACCCCTGGTGGTGCCACGTCAGCGAGCTGACATTAGCTTATGTTGATTGTTCTAATAAGGAACATGTCAATCGTTGAGAGGTCCATATCACCATATAATAAAAATATACCATGTGTCACTATTTAAATGGTTTAATTTTGATGGTTAAACCTAATGCAACTTTGTCCTAATCTACCCATTTTTCTATTGAGAGTGTTGCTGATTAACACAAAAAAAAAGCATGTCATTTAATGATATTAACAAGTGCAAAAATCCATGCAATCATTATCATTGATCATTATTCTCAATGGTAAACCTACTTCAAACTTGCACACTATTTAACCCTTTAATAATTTGGATTTGGCCCTATAGTTTGGCCTTTCAATTTTCGTCAATCTAATATTGATATTTAACTAGCCATAACTTCTCATATAGGAGGAGTTTTTCTAAGAAGAATATACCTTTGGAAAGGTATTTACAACCACTACACAACAATTTTATTTGTAAAATATTCAGTGCATCTTAACTTCATAAAAAATTCAAATAAATTCAAGCACCCATATCCTAATGTAATGAGACCTTGCAAAAGGTCAAGCAATCATATTACTTCATGAAGAGTCCTACTTCTTCTTAGATCATAAATGATGGTCTTGTTGGTGTTGTCCCATACATCACTTTGACATCAATCATAACACTATGTGCAACACACATGGCATAATGACATCATGATGGCACCATCATGCAAATGACCAATTACCCCTAGGATAGGATCACATGGGGTAGTCTCATTGGTCTAAGATCAAAGGAATAACATTGGCTTGGTCATATGTTGTGAACAAATGATCTTGGCACCAAGTTTCAAGGTGCATTCATTAGTTACATTTAGATGTGAGGCAATAATTTTTGTCAATCCTCCATAGCCCAAGACCATAAAAAACCACTATATATGGCTCAAGCAAGAGCTTGAAGGAGGCATCACAAGTTCATACAATTTTCTCTAGTTTGTGTTTGATTTTAGCTTTGTTTTGGTCCAAATGAATGATTCATTGAGTTCTAATTTTGTTTTTTTTCATTTAAACCCAGTTGTAGAGATTTGATTGCATTAATCTATTTGAAGGTTTTGAAGTCATTATAGTTTGGTTGTAATGTGATGAGATTGGCCTAGACCAACTCAACTAAAATTTTATAGTCTCTTGTGGAGTTATGGTTATACGATATCGAGTTTCATTCTGACTACAGTTTCATACTAACCTACCACTATATACATTTATGTTTGGTTCGTTGATTTTGGCTCGCAGATTTATGGCGTGTTGTTTCAAAATCATGGTCCACAATTAATGGTTTTTATTTGTGATAATAGTCATCAATGACAATATTACATAGTCTTGTTTCATGTATTACACACTGTATTAATAACATAACACCTAGACATGCGAGTAGAGCTATAACACCTCATATGAGTAATGATCGACACATTGAGTGATTTGGCTTAATTTTGATGAGTAGAATGATGTGATGAGTAGGGGTTGGTTGCTAACATTTAATTGGGCAAGCATACCCTGCAAAATTGATTACATGCGTATTGTACATGTGGATGGTTATCGAAGCACCAAAGTTGATTACCACTAAGCCATTGGTGGAGGCACCAAGGGTTACTAGGAGTGGATTGGGCACATCTCTTAACAAATTATACAATTTGTATTTGTATTAACACATTAACCCATAAGTACAACCACATGTTTGGTATTCAGCCGGTATGGAAAGAACTTCATAACAAATCAGTTCAACCATATGATATGGAAAACATCATTTAGCAACCGAGTTTGTAGGAAGTGTGTAATTCCCAATCGAGGTTAGGATTCGAATCCACTTGTCCACTAGGTTTGAAAGTAATTAATTTTATTTTACCACCATATCTTTCATTTTGTTGCATCGTTAACATTATTTGGTATACAACGCGGGAATCTGGTAACCTACTGAAGGGAGCCCAAAAAGGGGGAAAATTTTGCATATTTAATTTAACATATAGTTTTATTTGGTTATTTTGGGTTTCTGGGAGCATTATTTATCCAAATTGAGTTCTAAAAGAATTTAGACAATTAGGAATTAAATATGGTTGTAACCAAGGGTGTATAATGTTCTTTTGGCACTTATTTGATGACTAAAATCTCTTGAGCATGTTTTTAAGGGTTCATGAGCAGGATTTAGTGGTTTTAGATACATGGTGAAAACAAGTTCAAAGAAGGAGTTTGAGTCAATGGATTGATGAATTTGTTGGAGAAAACCATGAATGGTAGTGATTGCATGTTGCACTGACAGAGATTGTGGCAATAATAGTATTTGCGTATTACAACAACGGTATTTGTGGTAGTGAAAATGTTTGCAGGTGGTCATGACACTGATTGAGGTAGTGGTATTATTTGCAGGTTGCAGTGACATTGATTGTGGCAGTGACAATATGAGCAAGTTGAGATGATGGTATAAATTCTGATGATTAAATAAAATATATTGGAGATTTCAAATGATGACATTACTTTATATTCAGTGATAAATTATGATTGTGGATCTAGTTTGAAAATGAGATGAAATAGAGGTCCATAAGGGATTTTAAGATGGAGATGGGTGTCTCCACTAAGGTTGGAGACTCAATCATGTTGGAGCCTAGAGAAGCTTGCAACCTAATCATTCATGAGGTTGGGGCCTCAAGTAGGTTAGATCCTAGAGCGGGTTGGAGACTACACATTTTTTATTGGATCTGGAATCAAGTTGTAACCTACAATAAGAAGCTACTTGCATCTTTCAAGGTTGGTGCCTCAATTAGGTTATAGCCTATCACAATAGGAAGCTTTCATATCTTAGAGGCAGTTTCCTCTAGCAAGTCATAGAATGTAAATCTATGTAAATGAATTGAAGGTAAAGAAGAAAAAGATTGGTTGTTTTCTCCTGCATGGGTTTCCATGTAAAAAACTTGTGTCCCTTTGATGTGTTGACCTTTTGATTTATTGTTCATATTTTGCATTGTTATGTTTATTGATATACTGCAAGTGGTTAAGATTAATTGCTAAATTGTTAATTGATGAAAAGTTATGTAATAGTAAAATTGATCTCACACCGATTCACCACCCCTCCCCATATCAGTGTGACTTTTAGGCCAACACAATGTTGTTTTATATGGTTTGAGACTAGATGTTAAACTTATCAATTACAAGTGAATATTATATGTTGGCCCAAAATCAAACTTTTACTACTTTAATCTATATTTTTAATACACTTGAAGGGAAAGCAAATGAGGAATACTTTATTTTTTTCAATTCCCATACCATTTATTATTACAATGGAAATATAAAGGAGGTATATTGTATAATATTGCTTTGTCTAACATTCTTAAAAAATTGACAAACTGAGCCACCTTGTTAAGATGTTTCTTTATCATTGCGTGAAAAAGTCCAATCTCTACAAATATCCATGCCTAATGAAAGCCCTACATTTTATTGATATTTTATGGATCTTGACATTGTATTCCATTTCAATTAGGCACACTTCAACTATGGTAGGATATATAGATTAACAAATACTTTGGTCACTCCAAATAGTCTATGGTGTCACTTTGCAATTAGCACAATAGTTAGGGTCCCAAGTTGAGTTTGTTATAACAATTCAAAGATTTATTCTAATTCACTCACCCACCTCATACCAAATCTCAAATGCATCCTCAATTCCATTCTCATTAATTATTCAACCACTATCTAAATATGCATAATCATGTTGAAGGATGGATCTAGCCACTTTAATAATAATTACATTATTGTTGCTCAACTATTGTAATGATATAATTATCATCACCTAAATTAGTTACCTTTTGGATATCTTCAACAATTATATTGGATATATGCATTCTGTCATTACATCCTATCTCTTTAAAATATATTTGGATCAGACATTATAAATTCACTCTCCCAACATGACATGCATTAGTTAGAATTGTCATGACCTTTAATCTTATTTTTACCATCAATACTTTTTTAATATACTTATAATTATCAATAAATTAAATTATATACATATTTTTTTGAAATATTTTTATCATTAAATTACACACATAATTTTTGTCATATAAATAAACTTGCTATATAAAAAGTCCTATCCCATTAAACCTTTGAATCATATCCATTACGTACTTTTAAAAGTATATAGTCCCTTTCCCTGAATTATTATGTTTAATTCAATATGATCATATGATCCCCATTCCTACTTAAGGCCTTCTTAATGCCAAATAAAAAAAAGGCCATACTTTTTTGGTCCAGGTTGGATATCTCAATAGGTGCAACCGATTTGTGGAAATTCTCAAAATCACATCTATGACTTGTGGAGAGATCTTATGCTATGCATTGAGCATGACTATATAAAAAAAAAATCCTACCATGATCTTGAGAGTGACACGAAATAAAAATCTAATGTGTTTTCTACATGGAAACCAACTCAAAAACTCAACATAATAATTATCTTTAGTGGAAGACTTCTAGCTAGATGACTTCACTTTGGCCATCTATGACTTGTGGAGATATTTTAGGCTATGCATTGAGCATGACTATACAAAATAAAATAAAATGCTGCCAATGAATTCTAATGTGTTTTCTACATTGAAACCAACTCAAAAACTCAACATAATAATTATCGTAATGCAAGACTTCTAGTTGAATGACTTTATTGGCCAAATCAAAATATGAGTTTGGGAACTTAAAAAAAATGTTATTTGAAAGATTTAAAAATGACCGTCTTAAAAATGCCATTGGAGGCTTTCAAAACAAATCATCACGCCAAACGTCAAGTTGAGCATGATGGTCTAGTCGGTATTTTAAAGAGATTTTCAATAAAGTCCCACCGCACATATTTACAATTTTGAAATACTAAAATGTGATGGTAGAAAATGAAAGTGGTATAGGATGAAAATAAAATCATTTAATTTTTTTTAAAGCTTAACTAGGTTAAATATTAAATTTGTCTATGAGATTTTTTCATTACTATTAATTAATTATAAATGTTGATGAGAATCTCTAGGTTATTTGTACATACAATATATAATTTTAAGAGTTGAGATTTCTCAGCTATTTCTTATAATCCATGGTTTTTAGAGAACAAATAAATATGACAAATGAATAGTCACATCCACCACTATAATGTCAACTTTATAACTTTTATAACCCATTAAATTTAAAGTATGTCATTGGAAGAAAAAAAATTAATGAGTATTTCATGACTTTGGGTATCATATTTTGATTATGTTAGTTGCATTAAGTTCATATACCCCAAAAATCTATAGTTATTTTCTTCCCAAAATTGAAACATAATTTTGACTAGGACCTTATTTTGCATGCAAAAGAAATTTTAGTTGAAATTTTGGATATCATTCATGATGATGCTTTCCTAGAACTAAGTTATGTTTGCTCATCCTTGATCCATGTCATATGAGTTTTCAAGCATTGATTTACATTGGTATGATCAATAAGCACATAACTAATTATAACCTAGGAAAATTGTTTGTTGATGTTTGAAGCACTAAAACTATCATTTGACCAAAACTACCAATTTTATTTAAAACACATGTATGAGTTATTAAGCATGAAGGTACAACTCCAAAACTCTAAGCAACACTACATAACACCTTCAAGCAAGTTATAGCTAATTAAATCCAAAATATGTATAATAAAGACTAAGATGCCGTAAATGTGATGGATGTTAGAAAAACAAAATCTGTTAAGAAAATTAGCTTGAAAATGTATATATTATAAACTATCAGGATTACATGAGAAAGCTGAAAGACCAAACATGCATTCATTCACTCTGATCTCGATCAACAACATGTCATCATTATTTAAATTTAAAAAGACAAGTGAAAAGATATTAGATTATAATTAATGAGAATTATTTAAAATTTTAAAATAGAGCCTCTAAATTGTTCAACTTAAAACTAGTTAATATCTCAATTAATAAAAATTGAATTACAACAACATAAATCAATTTTAAAATTGCCAAAATACAAGTAATGACTTCGAAGCGTAATCCATTTTACTATTTGATTAATATTCCACTTATTCCCTACCATCATTATGATTATAAAACCAAATTATATTAGAAAGTTAGCTCGAGTTGATAGAAATATAAATGAAATGTTTGTGATGGAGGGAAACATTTATTTAAATAAAAACGTTTCACACGAACAATTAGCAAAGTGTCCTCTATTAGCATAACTGGGAAATCTCATTAAGTGAAGCTCCATGCAATCATTTTTAGGACCAGTGCAAAGAGGTTGCTGGGAGTGATAACAACGATAAATAAATGAAATGATTAAATTAATAAAATAACATGTTTCTAGAGTAATGATACATGTTTTGGTGAAGTTATCATTTTAACAATAATATGTGATACATCTCGATGCAAAGTAACCTTAATGTGTTAGTTGAATCAAAGGAGCCAAAACATAAACAATTTGATATCAAAGCATTTAATCTGTTTTAAAGCTTTTAATATTAGATTAGGCATAAATTTGGTATCATTAGGAGACTGAGACTTTGTTATTCAATTGAAAAATAATATATTTTGAATTGAGGTTTTATATATCTTTTTATTAAATATAAAATAAAATTATTAGAAATTTATTTGTTATATAATGAATATTAATGAAATATATATTATATCAATTTTTATAATTAAAATTACTTCAAAATATATGAATACAAAATCAAGTATAACATTACTTCAGAGTATGAATACAAATATCAAGTTTAAAAAACAGTGGGCACAATTTTATATTTACTTTCGTGATTTATGTATGGATAAGTTAAAACAATGTGCACAATTTCATATTTTACTTTTTAGTGATTATGTATGGATGTTAATTTAGCAATTTACTTTTTACTAATTTAGGGCTTTGAACTAGGCATGTTAGTCCGAATCCTTATTTTTATATTTTTATTAGGTTATTTGTTTTTTTCAACGTATATTATTCTATTTAAAAATAATTATTTTATTATAAGAAAATAATAAAAATAATTGAAAACTAATTTATAATATATCTCCAAACACAAAAATGGAAAATTGTCATATGGGTTGAGATCTTCTAGAGAAGCAGCGCCTAATAATACAATAATGATTAAGGCATAGTTGGTGAACATAGGATTTATAGTGGTTTTAAGAATCACTTATATTTTTTTTGTTGATTTATTTTCTAATAGAGATTAAAAAGAGAAATTTTACACGACTATGTGTAGAGTATTTCATAAGTATAATCAAAGCAACTTAATATTCATTTAACAATTTGCTCATATTTATTTGGAAAGCTTTTTACTTTATGGATGGAGGTATTGCTTGCATATATTTATTTAATAAATATTACACATAAATAAAGCATTTCATGTGATCCAAATTGGATCATTATATTTTTTTGATCCATGTTAATGCTTTTATAGTGGAAAAAGTGGAGGAATTGACTCATAAGACCATTTTTAACAAGGGGACTGAGTTTAACAAATTAGGTTTTGAAACCTTCTTGGAGGATTTTGGGGAATCAAATGGTATTTTTTGGGATAAAACTTTGTTTCTTTAGTGCCACAACTTTTTTCTTATTCTACACACAAAGGCTTTTACAACGACGCAAGAACCATGTCAATCAGAGTTCATATACAAAGTTATGTTGCTCAAAAGTTGACCTTCCTAGTTTCACCACCATAATTCAAGAGGATGCCACGCTAGCCTCCATAATTCATGGAAAAGGGGTTATCCATGTGATTATGATGAATAAGACTCTAGAAGATTCTATATTGTAACTTTGATTAAGAGTTGAGTTAGTTAAAGTTAACCATTAGCAGGCTATCAAGTTGTGTTATAACTAGGCCACTAAGAGGAAAAGGGATTCCATCCTTTCGAGTGCATTTGTTTTATAGCTAAGAAAAAATGGTTGAGGGGAATATGATATAGAGCACACAAAGAGGATTTGTGCACTGTAATAGCCCACAAAAAATAGGTCATACTTCTTTGTACTCGTAAACATTTTCCATTTAGAGAAAGAGAACAGAGTGGCCTCACCTTCCAGCTGGGTTCTTCTCTCGAAAGTGTTTCTCATGTCATATTTTCTATTAAATGTGTGAGATTTTTTTCATTTTTCTCTATTTTTTGCATAATTTGTATTCACATACATACACTGTTAACAATAATCTATAGATATATAAATCTAAAGAGATAAAAACTTGTAATATTGTATATTTTCGAATTTTGAAGTAGAATTTTACCATATACGTTGTGACAAACTAACAAGTGGAATATTCCTGACATTTTACAGATCATATTGGTATCAAAGCAGGATTGTTTGGGTATATTGTGGATATTTGCAGGGGATCTAAATCGGTTAGGCCAAAAATCATAAAACCCTAATCATGGTTGATGAATCGATGAATAACCCTTGTGATCCTGCATAAGAGAGGTTTTCACAACTAGAACAACAAGTTGTGAATATAATTTGTAATTTAGATCTCCTCTTGGCAACCCTAAGTAATATGCTTGGGATATTTAGAGAAGATGGGGGTTCTGGTGTAGAGGACAAATCAAAGGGGGCATTAGGAGATCGGGAAGAAATAGAGAACTATCTAAAGAAAGGACCCAAAAAAGGTCAACCTTGTTTAAGTGATGTGAATAAATCACATCCCCCATTCAAAATGGAAGCAGAGGTAGATATCAAGTTGTACCATGGCAATATTGATGGTCTAAAGCTAAATCACTATTTACAATAACTAGAACTGTATTTCAGTGTCCATCAAATTGAGGAAGAGTAGACGATTTCATTTACACAACTAAAACTAGAGGATCATGCCCTAAGTTGGTGGGAAAGTCACAAAGAGACCCTGATGATGGAGGGAGAGCCTCCAAAAACTAAGTGGGAGGACTTAACAATCCTCACTAAGTCATAGTTTTACCCTATTGGGTATGTAGAGGACTAGTGGATCCATTGGCACTACTTTAGACAAAAGTTAGGGCAAAGCGTGCAAAAGCACACCACAAAGTTCGGAAAGATATCCATAATGTTGGTTGTCTCCCCAAAGAATGCATATGTACTACTCAAGTACTTGGGGGTTCTACACCAACATCTGTAGGAGAAAGTGATGTTGTTCACGACTAGATTGGTGGATGAAGCTTGTGTACAAGAAAAATACCTAGAAGACATAGACCTAAAGAAAGGGAAATCAATTGGATTGAAGTTGAAGGAGCAATAAAATGCTTCTAAGGAGGGGAAGAGGAAGCAGAAAGGAGAAAAGATAAAAGGATAATAACCATGACATATCAATGCAAATATTCCAGAAACCACTACAACATTGATGGCCATGCATAGGACAAGTGATAGAAGCTGCATCCATAGCTTAACCCAAAGAATAAAAAGAAATAAAATAAGAAGAATCTCATGGCCATTGATTTGAGAAACCAAATTGAAATAAAATCTTATGTGGATGAGAATATCGTCTATACATCAATGTAGAAGGTGGTGAATATGAGTAGTGTTTAGCAGCAGGAAGAGAAATAAATGACCAAACTTGTCCCTATAAAGATAAAGGTCAAGAAGACCAATATTGATGCTCTATTTGACTCAAGATCACAGGAGAATCCCATTGAAATAGATCTAGTGAAGAAATTAGGTTTGGAAGTTTGTGATCATCCAAACCCATATCCACTAGGATAGGTAAATAAGGAATTAGAGTCGAAGGTAAAAAAAATAGTGCAAAAATATATTTTCCATCAGTGTTGATTTTATTAATTAAGTAGAACTAGATGTGGTTTCCCTTGATGTACATGGATTCATGTTTGGGAATCCCTACATTTACTTGTGAGATGCAATATTCATGTGAAGAACCAACTAGTATTGTCTCATCAAATATGGATAATCATTCGCCATAAACATGCACAATGGAAATTCAAAAATTTCACTGGTAAGTTCCAACCAAGCCATGAAATTGATATGTTCTAGTAAGAAGTATGTTTATTGTTTTTAAGATAAAATCAATTCATAGAAGATTCAGTAAGATGCAAGACATCCTTTGAGGGGTGTGCTAATAAATAGAAAAAACAATTGGAATAGTTGGTACAAGCATACATGGATATGTTCCAGGATCCTAAAGAGTTACCACCTAAGAGAGAAGTGGAGCATGAGATCCAGCTATTTCTAAACTATCCATTGAGAAACATTGAGTTGTATAGGCATACTATTATAGAAGTAAGTGAGGTGAAGAAATATTTGCAACAACTACTAGAACATGGTGTCCTTCAATTGAGTATATCTCCATATGGGCCATCCATCATCATTGTGCCAAAGAAGGATGGGACTTGGAAAATGTGTATATATTACAGGACATTGAACAAGATCATGTTCAAGAATAGGTACCCTTTACCTATAATAGATGATCTATTGGATCAATTACAACAAGAAAAACACTTCACCAAGCTACACATAAAGTTTGGACATCACCAGGTTTGAGTTAAAGAATATGATACTTAGAAGACTGCCTTCAAAACCACGCAAGGTTTTTATGAGTGCTTAGTCATGCCATTCGGCCTATGTAATGTGTCATCTACATTTATTAGATTAATGAGTGATGTACTACACCCTTTTATATATTCATTTGTTATTTTCTATTTTTATGATATATTGGTATACAATTCTACCTAGGAGGAGCACATTTCACATTTGACGTACGTGCTAGAGACATTAAAGAAGCACTAGCTGCTAGAAAATCTCAACAAGTGTGAGTTTGTACAATAGTATTTGATGGATCTGAAGTATGTGATAGGTGCAAGAGAGTTGAAGATATGTCCTACCAAGATGGAGGCCATAATGAAATGACCAATACCTACTAATTTTTTTGAGGTTAGGAGTTTCACTAGGGTAGCACATTACCTAAGGAAATTCATAGCCTCATTTTCAATTGTAGTAGCACTACTCCATGCATACCAAGAAGTGGAAAAGATTTCTGGTGGGGAAATGGTCAACAGAGGACCTTCGAGGAGCTAAAGAAGGAAATTGTTTAAGCACCTGTTCTAGCCTTACCAAACTTATATCAGCCATTTGAAGTGGATAAAGATGTGATCGGATATGTTATGGGAGTGGTATTGATGCAGGGATGAAGGCTTGTATGCTACCATTCTAAAGTATTACATGGGTAATCTCTTAACTACCCTGCCTACAACAAGGAACTTTATGCCCTAGTGTGAGTTATGAAGTAGTAGAAGCACTATATGATGTGAAAGGAGACATTAATCCATATAGATCACTAGCCACTATAGTACCTTCAGCCCCAATGTAAGCTACAATGGACCAAGCATTATAAGTGGATGTGTCTTCTACAACAATTTCATTTGGTGATCAAGTATACTAAGGGAAGAAAAAATAAGTTTGTCAACATGTTCTCAAGGATACCCACGTCAAATATTATAGCGTTAGGGACCCTTATGCACATGGAGCCATTCACCCATGATGCATATAGAGAGGCATATTCATAGGATGAGGAATTCAAGGAGGTTTCTCAGTAGTTGCAGAGTCAAGAGCCATGTGCATGATGGTGACAACATTGTTGATTACCATCTCCAATATGGGTTACTCTACACGTTTGATAAGCTATGTAATCAACATGCAAAGGTAGGGAAGATCATGGCCAACTTGTGAAGGTATGTGTATTGGCCCAGGATGCAAGAATAGGTAGCTAGTTTCATAAGAGGATGCATGCTTTGTTGTATTAGTAAGCCTAGAAATAAGAAACAAGGTCTATATTGTCCCTTAGCTATACCCACTCATCCTTGAGAGATAATTTCCATGGACGTTTTGGGAGATTTGCTGACAACCAGGAAGGGACATGACTACCTATTCATGGTAGTTGACAGGTTTAACAAGATGTGTGTTTTGATGCCTTGTAAAAAAGCCACCACGGAGAAAGAAACAACAAACTTGTTCTTTGGACAAGTTTGGGTGGACTTTGGGATACCAAAGAGCATCATTTTAGACAAGGACACAAGACTTTTTAGTGTATTATAAATACATATGGGAGAAGATGGACACAAAGTTGAACAGATCTACAACATTCCATCCACAAACAAATAGGCAGACATAATTAGTCAAAAAGACTTTGGTGCAAGTTTTGTGGGGATACAAGTAGAAGCATTTGAGGACTTGGGATAAAAATATAATAAATATACAATATTCTTAGAACAGATAGTCCACATGAAATTTGTTTTGGATATTTTCTACCTTCACTGTTAGACATTGCATATGGGTAGTAAGGAAGAGTGAGGGAAGATCTCACAAGAGATGCCTTTAGGGATAAAAAATTTGTAGAAAATATTAGGAAGATCCATATACAGTTATAAGAGACATTTCAGAAGTCACACAATAAATATAATGCCCTGAGGCACGATCAACATAGAATAGAGAAATCATTCAAGGTGGGAGACATAATAAGGTGACAATAAGGAGGAGTGAAGGAATATCTTACAAGAGATGTCTTTAGGGATAAAAAAGTTTGTACAAAATATTAGGCAAATCCATATATAGTTATAAGGGATGTTGTAGAAGTCATAGGAGAAATATAAGGCCAGACATGATCAACATAGAATAGAGAAATCATTCAAGGTGGGAGACAGAATAAGGTGGTAGTTGGCTATAAAGCCTGGTAAGAAAATCAAGGCTCTATGATATGGTTCCTTCAAGATACTGGAAAAGGTGGGTGATAATGCCTATTGACTCAGTTTACCACCATATATGCACATTTAATCAGTTGTGAATGTAGATAATCTAAAACTTTATGATCCTTCCATGCTAGATCAGGTAGAAGAACAGGCCCTACCTTACGTGGAGGATTTGGAACCAGATGCTCAGGTAGAGTTGATAGAAGACACAGTTTTGGAGAAGAGGTCTAAAATTACAAGATAGGAGAAGCATGAACTTTGGAATATTGGGTTGAAAGGACAGCTTCCATACAAAGATAAATGGTACAATGGATGTAGGAAAATTGTCCTCACCTCATTTAGTAGAATATTTTGGGGACAAAACTGCTCCAAAAATGGGGAGGTGTGATCTGGATTGGAACATTATATTATTTTTAATCCATATCAGTGCTTTTAAAGTGGGAAAAGTGGAGGAATAAGCTCATGGGACCATTTTTATTGGTGGGAACTAGTGTGGTAAATTGGGGTTTGAAAACTTCCAATATCATTTTGAGGCTTAAAATGGTGTTCCCTGGGGGTAAAAAAATTTCTCTTTAGTGATGAAACTATTTTTTCTATTATACACACAAATACATTTCCAATGGCACAAGAATTGCATCAATCGGAGTATATATGTGAAATTTATGTTGGGGTTCACACTTTTCACATTCCTATCTACCCTTTTATCAGCCTACACACGTTTGGTGAAGACTTTGTATCGACTGGGACTACCCACTCGTAGAAGTTGACCTTCCTATTTTCACCACCATAACTTGAGAGGATGCCATGTCATCCCCCATAACTGATGAAAAATTGGCTAGCCATTTGACTATGATGAAAAAGACTCTAGAAGATTCTATATCGTAACTATGGTTAAGAGTTGAGGTAATTAAACATAAACTCTAGTAGGCTATCAGGTTGTGTTATGACTAGGCCCCTAGGAGGAAAAGGGATTAAATCATTTCGAGTGCATTTTTTCCATAGTTGAGACAAAATAGTTGAGAGGGATAGGAGATAGAGCACAAAAAGAGGATGTGTTCGTTGTAGTATCCCACAAGGCACATGTCATACTTATTTATGATCACAGACATTTTCTATTCAGAGAAAGAGAGACAAGCAACCTCACCTTCCAGTTGGGCTTTTCTCCGAAAAGTGTTTCTTGGTCCTTATCTTCTCTCAAATCTCAGTGTGAGATTTTATTTCATTGTTCTATATTTTCTACGTAATTTTAATTCACATACATACACTATTAACAATAATATACATCTCTATAAATCTAAACAGATAGAAAAATTAATAGTATATATTTTGGAATTTTTAAGTATCATTTTATCGAATCTGAGTAGAATTTCCAAATCAGTTTAGAAATCATCAAGTGTGAAAAATATTCCATATGATTTGTAAATATAGTTAGCATTTATATGAAACAATCAACTCCATACCATTTGTCATAAAATATTTTCTTACTCTTAGTTTATTATCAATAATACATTATGTGATGTATAGTAAAATAGATTGGATAAGGATTTTTATTAAATTGAATAGTTTATCTAAATCCAAATTATAAATAGGAAATTTTGAAAATTAAGGTTTTGGGAGCCACTAATTTCATTGTTTCTAGTTCTTTTTCTATTGTGTCTTCTACATTTTCCTTGACATATTCAAACATGGTCACTCTAAAGGGCCTATCCATGCCTCCTCTTTGCTACACCTTTTTTGAAAACATAAGTTATTTTGGAATAGAGTGAGGTATCGTAAATAAAATATTTGGCATATTCTCCTGTAATACGCAGGTTATCTCACATTAGTAAGGTAAGGAATTTTTTTATATGACACAAATGAAAACTAGAAACATAATAGGTACTCTTATCGATGAGAAAAAAACAAGAAATAGAGTACATCCATTATATACTTTTCACAATAACTTGCATTTGTTGTCCGAACCTAATCCTAAGTAGTTTTGTGAAAGATTACATTTATTTCTTTTTAGAGGAGGTGAAATTTAACATTTATTTCTATCTAAGGGAGGGTGTTGATTAATTGGGAAAAAATCTAAGGATGTAAATTTATCTTAAAGTGTACAAACCATCACGAATTATACCTATCCTTAATATGTAAAATGTAAAATGTAAAATGTTTGGGGATACTTTTGTAAAACTATTTATGTTTCTAATTATTTTATATAATCTCTATAAAATTTTCGCAAGATTTAAGGTAAAATAATCTTATCCTATAAATTTTGGATGAAATATTTTTAGTAAAAATGGAAGTTTATGAATCTTTCTTATGTAAAAAACATAGATAATTATCCCATATGATAAATTTATCCCTTAAAAATTTCCCTGCTAATTATGTGATTATGTTTTACAAAAACGTATTAACAACAAAGTAGTACTCCAATATTTATGAAGAAGGGCTAGATCATTTGCATTGATGGATAGGTTTTGCTACAATGAGAGTTTTTAATGAGTTTGCTACAAGAGAAATCCAAGAAAAATGTACAAAACCATGCTATTTTCATGGATATTATTTTGAGTTTTTTTCTTCAAGACAAAGGTTTAATTAATGTCTAATTATTATTGTACCACCCAATCCATTTACCAGTTTATTTACAAAAAGTTGTTAATCTAAGATGATTTTTTTTAGGTTAGACTGAATTTTGAAATTTTAAATTCCAAACCGAGTTCTTATATGCATTGATTTCACATTTAATTCTTATATAATTACACAAATTTAGGTAATGTATATATGAAATTTATAGTTTCTTCAATACATATAAGTCATTATTGGTTATGCATGATGTCCTCTACTACTTCATATTTGATGTTTATAGTCTATCATGAAAATTTTAATTCACCTTACTCATGCTCTTAATGTCCTATTAATAACCTAACATGGATTAATTATAAACTTGATCATACAATATCTAATGCAATATATTTGCAGTCTTATCAGAGTGCATTTAAGTTACTCATCCAAGTTATTAATTCTTCCTATTTAGATTTTATGCAATAACTAACCTAACCCTTTTTTGGCATTAATGATGGTAACTTTATTTAATTACATGAATATAAGATTACATCCAAGTGGCCACAACATTCTTAGATTGAAGCCTAACAATTTTTATCAAGTAGTTAATTATATGGTACTAGATTAAGTATATTACGATTACAGATAAAATATAGTATAAAGATTATAATGAAATTTTCTTAATTATTATCAGTTAGTTATTGATGGTGTGCTTGCCTCTTTCCAAATTTAATGGTTTTGTTTTTTTAATTAATGATTTTATTACATATGCACCTATAGATAATATATAAGGAACAATAAAGTTTAGATACAAATTTCAAAGCAATGTCATAGATAAAATAGTACAATGTCCATTATTTTATATATATGTATATGTATAGATAAAAATTATCAATAGCACATCCATTAGTCATGTATTACCATAAACATGGTCAAAATATACCATTTACATTATCACTATTACCCTAAATCTAACCACCTTTTCTGATTTATGTGTGTGTAATACTTTCGGGAGAAGGGTTATAACCCTCCAATATTCACAAAATATGACGTAGTAATTTTGTAACATCATAACGCAATTATCAACCTTTTAATTTTTAAATAATGACCACTAGCAATATCAATTATCATTACCTTCCTTTAGATTTATTATGGTCGGTCCTACCACTCAGGTTTTCCAACTTTGGAATAAATCTAGTGGTAGTCCTCCCAATTAAGAGTTGAATTCATTAGTTCATAATCAACATGAAGTCCCACACTCCAAGTTATGATAAATGACCACTCACAACAATTATCCACTATACTAAGAGTTTTACCACGAGGATGGTTGCATTGTAATTGAGGGATTTTTTGTTGAGTTAGCAACACTCATTAAATTGGAGGGATATCGAGTATAGTTAAGGTTAACTTTTATCAGTCAATTGGATTTAATTTGGTAGAGGTTTTAATAATTACCAACAATATCTCACTCTTTGAGATTCCATTCAACGATGGTATTCGGTGGAAATTTTATAGATGTAATACCATTACCACTCCAATGATAATATAAGTGTTAATGTATTAGATTCATTTACTTCATCAAGGAGTATAACCATGACCAGAATGCCATATTTTGAGTGATTAATAGTAAACACAAAGATGATTCTCACACCTCAACATGATTATCCAAAATATTTTTGTGTTATGATGTAATATGTGTGTGTTGGGAAAGGTTGACAGTTTGGAGTAGATCTCCTATGAAAAATCATAGTCACCAATCAAAGTCTCATCAATCCATAATGGTATGAATAATATTTAGAACCTCACAAAATTATTATATTTTCTTCATATTGCCTCATAAGCGTTGACTTAACCATTTGAAACAATGGTGTTAGTTTAACTAGGAAAAGTCATAGTATATGTGTATTGTATACCCTGAGGTAGACATAGTGTTTAAGTAATGCATGGAAAACTTGCCATGGCTACCCAATGGAAATTATCTAGTTGCTTACTCTCCATATGTCCAAGTTACAGTAGTGCTCTAAATTATGTCTCTAGCATGCGGAAAGCAGAGAACACACTCAATTAAAATATTAGTGTTGGTATATAATCAATATAAGATTAATTATATAAGAAACATAATCCAAAACATAGTGATCCCTATGGCCATTTCAAGATCTAAGGATAATGATATCTTGTGTTGTCAAACCCTTCAACTATCATGTCTCTGGGTTCACATTTTTATTGTGTTGAAGTTTGTATTGCTCATGAAGGTTGCAAGCTGACGTAGGTGGTATGATATGGTTAAATTTTCCACCAAAAAATAATTTTGAGAGTGGAGGGTATTATATGTGATGAAATTAATACAATAAATATTTAACTCCCTTAACTCTTATGTATATATAGCCAAACATTTATAACAAAATTTTAATGGAAAAGGCTATGACATGTTATGACATTGTATTGTTCATGTCATCGATTTTAAGCCTACATCAATCCAAGGTTAATATATTTGTACACTTTTGTATACCAGTGACTTGGAAACTCACAACATAAACATGTTTGACAATAAAGAGAGTAATGAAGTGATATACAAATAGAAGAATGTGTCAAGTAGTTAGAAGCCAAATTATGATTAGGTGAAATCAATTTGTTTTAACACATGAATTACTTCAATCGTTTTAGGAATAAAATAGAGTTTTGTTAGAGTTTAATTTTTACACATAACTAATTAGTTACTAAAAAAACAACTAAAATTTGCATATAAATGACAATTTTTCACGCAGTGACCAATACTAGCTAATTTACAGTATCTAATAATGCGACCAACTTTTAGTCATTTTCAGCTTAGTCATTAATTGGTTTCCTCAATTTTACCATCTAGTAGTATATTTAGTCATAAATTTGGTCATAAATTTTTCATTGGTTTAGTCATTAATTGTCACAATTAATGACCAAATATACAACAAAATATATTACTATATGAATCCTCGAGAAAACCAATAATAAGCAAAGAAATATGACCAAAATGTTTGGTGTGTTATAAGATATTGTAAAGTAGCTACTAATAGTCATATATATGCAAATTTTAGTCATCATTTGAAACCAATTAATGACTGAAGAAATATGACTAAATTTTAGTCGTGTTATAAGATACTGTAAATTAGCTACTAATAGTCATATATATGAAAAATTTAGTCATCATTTTAATAAAAAAATTATCATTTGCAGTACTTATTTATCTTTTTTTGGTATTTTCATATTCATTATATAAACAAATGATTAGTAGTTTCTATTCATTTCATTTAATTTCATTCATAATCATTATAAACGATTAATTTAGTCATATATTCATTTTATTCATGTTCATCATTAATTAATATAAGCTACTAATTTAATAGTTTTAGATTGAATTTATGCGCCCATTATTAATCAACATAAATTAATTAGTATGATTTTGCGACTAAATTTTTAAAAAAATATCATAAAATGTGCATTTTTATCTAACATGATAACGCAAAGTTACATATCTTAATTACAAGACTAAATAATATCAAGTGCAAATAAAAATAATTTCAACCATATAAATTTTATTATATAAAATATTAAGTATTACAATATGAGTTTCCAACTTAATATTGGTTGGACCACAATTTACATATGCAATATTGTTTCATCATTTCAAAACATTATCACTAAGTTGGCAAAGCATTGCAAGTGAATTAACCAACTCTAAACGCTTGACCATCAATCTCTAAGAGTGTGTCTTATGCAAGATATTGGCTCTAAGGGTATCACTAGACATATTCTGTTCTCTCTCTCATTTTTCATTTGTTGCTCCAATGTTATTGTTCTCCTCTTTCTTCAATTGTTGCTTCTTACCATCAATATTGAGTTCCTCTCCTGAAAATGAAAGAAGATACAATTTAGAGTATAAGACATGAAAGCCAATGAATAGTACTTGAATATAGAATAAAGTAGACTATAAAATATTTATACGACATATACCTCAACATTCGATAGTGGCCATTATGTGGCTAGATGACCTACATAAAAAAAGCAAATAAAAAGACACCATAGAAAATAACACCATAGGAACTTAGTATTAAACCTTCAACAAAATGTTAGGCACAATCATACCAACTGAGTTACAAGTTAAAAATATCAAGCAATTGATAACTTGTGAAAACAAATGAAAAAAAAGAATATCAATGTAAAAAATATCCTTATTGTTTGTTATAAAAGAGTCATGTTCCTTAAATTTGGATATTATTTTTCCCACAGTAAAAGTTCCTTGCTATCATGACCTATGTTTTTAGGATCATGAGATTGATCCAACATCATATTGGATTGTGGAGACAAAATGATTCAACTTTCCAAGATGAATACCTCACTTGGTTGAATGGAGATGCTAGTTGTGAGTAGTGTCAAAACCTTAGGGAAGCAGAACACTAAGGCCTAAGAAAATATATCACCACTTGTCCACTACAAGAAAAAATTTCAAAACTGTAATGGTCTCTGGGAGTACATTTCGTTGGATGGATATCACACACTAAGAGATGATTGTCTAATAAAATGAGAAGTGTACATATATTGTCACAATGCCCCTCACAGTTAGACCCTATAGTTATGTCCTATAATATTAATCATATTATACTATGTAATTATAAATTATGACTATCAGATAATTATTAATTTGAGTAATTAGTCTGAAATTGCATTTTAAATATTTCTATATACACAAAAATATTCGGAAAAAAAGGTACTTGTTGTGACTAGTTAATTTTGAGTGAATCTAAATATAGAAGAAATTATGGTGCGTCGGTTTTTTTCTAGAGGTTATCTGCTCATTGTACCAATTGCTCCCATGTCCTCTACTTCTTTTGGTGAATTCCTCTTTGATGATGTTGAATGCCAATGCAATGGGCATTTATCCTCGATGTTTTTCTGAGCCAAACTGAAGCTCCACAAGTAACAACCAAAAATTAGCCTCAAATATATTATTGGGGGCCAAAATGGAGTAATTATATCACAAGACAAGAAACACTACACGTTAATCATCTTCCCTTTAATATTGATTAATAATTTCTTTGCATGATCATGTAATACTAAAGTTTAAAGTAGGGACATTTAAAGTTAGTCATCCATCAATATCACCTTTGAGAGCGCTTAGTAGTTAATACTTCCTATTACACACATAGTAGATCACCAACCTCAAGGATAGCAATATAAGCACAACAAAAATGAAATTAAAAGAAATGGTAGGAAGTCAAATGCGACTAATCTTGAGTCAAGAAAATACCAAGCCCTTCACATTAGCAAGGCATTCTTAGGCACTAAAACAAAAAATCCTTCCAATGCATCATTTTCACCTTTTCTTTAATTGAGAACATAACTTTCATAAGAAAAAAAATTCATTGAAAAATATCTCAAAATCATAACAAATGCGTGAGTATGTCGTATCAATTAAAGAGAAGGGCAACTATTCGATATGATTTTAACTTGCAGAATATATTCTAGAATATGAAGCGTTCTCATACCTTACTCCTAATCAAATTGTAATTCGTGGGTTCCAATGAAGTAATTAATTTCCCTCCAAGATTATTAAGAGATCACTTTGGAGAAGGACTTCTAGAAGCATTGGGATAGTAGAGATGGAATTAATTAGGAGGAAATGAATCACTCTAGTGGGTGCTCCAAACTATTTGAACGCAACTGAAAATGATCTTATACTCCGTCCACACATTTTAAAATAGAAACCATTCAGTTGCATCTCATTTATTTTCCACCTTTCTATAATATGTAATTCTTTGAGCAAGAATAGAGCATTCACAAATATTGTCATGAAAGAGGACACTTCATAATCCTAATAATTTTGGCTCTAACAAATAAACAATTTCATGTAGTGAATAAAATTGCATGGTATATTTCAGTGATTAAAATGACAACTTTATTCTTCATCTCATTACAACAAAAATAAATTCAACCCTAACTAGTTGGGACCTAACAAATCAAGAATTCCATGTAGTAAAGTAAACTTACATGGTAGGTCCCAATTATTTGCAATGGCAACTTTATTCTTGATCTTATTACAACATAGATAAATTCAAGAGTACATACATATTTCCTTATCTGAGACAAACTTTTAAGACAATATGAGATTTCATAAAAATATAATGATATGATTTACCTGTAGGACATGAGAAAGTTATCTACATCTAGCACCTGTCACTGGACAGTAGTGTTATTGAGACATCTCATGGAATTATAATCATGTAGAGAGATAGTGTTATAGGTATACCTTGCAACACCTATTCAACACTACCTTCAAGCTTCAAATTCATCAATTGATTTACTTTATTAGAAAATTCTAGTGGGATTTCATTAAATACAACCAGACAAAAGTCATTTATGATAGTTGTCATTTCCTTCTCTGGATCTATCCCCCTCTGGAAATAGAATAACTGATATTCCCCAATTTTTTAGGTACTTGCTTCATGTTCAACATGGGTTATTGGGTTCTCCACGTGGAAAAGGTTGCAAATATTAGATGCATAATGGAAACAAGCATGCAATTTAAGGTTGCTACTAAAGTATTTTAGGGGGATTATAAAACACCATCTACTTAAAACATGATATATGGTAGTAACAACAACCTACCCAAGATCCCAATTAAGAATTCAAAATGTTGCAAATAGGACATCTCTTAAACAACATCAACTATTTAATTGCATAATAACACTAAAATAGACAAATATTTAAAATGTTGAAAAGCAAGAAAAAATGGAGTTGGAATATTATAGTTACCTCCTAGTAGATATAGATATGTAAAACATAACTTCTATCTAAAAGATGTAAACGTAACTTCTATATAAAAATTTGAAGTTGGAATATTATAGTTACATCAGGGTAGATATAGCTACGTGAAATGTAACTTCTATATAACACTCTAAATATCCCTTTTCAATCATTTAAGAGACAAACATTTCTTTTATCTTCAGTTAATAACTTAATAATCCAGCAAAAATAACATTGAATTAGTTCTTCGCGAATCAAGGGGAAATTTTAAACCATTGTGAAAATGCTTACTCATTCGCTTGCCATATTTCTGATATTTTATTTGTGTGTAGATTTAAGCTTGTGTAATGTAACTTCTACATATTTGAAAATTTAAATGTAAAAAGTTATCGAGATTGAAGTTATACAATTAACATGTGCACTATAAGATACGATATGCATGAGTTATAAGTAATATGACATTTACATGTTATATCAAGACAAATTTTTTCTTATCTCATTAACTCTTATCTTATAGTTGGTGATGGATATAGCCTTTAAAATTATGAGTCATCCTTATCATATCTTATATTTAATGATGGATATAACTTTTAAAAGCATCAACCTTGTTTGTTATTTTATCTACGGTCAATTTAAATGGAAGTGCTCATAATTTTATTCAATATTACCTTGTACACTTGGAAATAAAATGATGCGGGGGTGGTGTTTCTAATGATTTTCAATCTTGTTTTAACTACCTAAATTTAGCCTATTTAAAATAAACAAGGGTGGGGTAGAAGAACAATGAACGAATCCATCCAGATGGTTGGGGAGCTACTAGTAAATTCTGGAAGAGTAGTTTTGTTGTCAGAGGTGTTTCAACAACCCTTGAAATTGTTGAAATGATTATTACATCATGGAACATAAGAGGCCTCAACAACAGAGGAAAACAGAGGTACCTTAAAGAGAGACTGAAGAATGATAAGTCAAGTATCATGATAATTCAGGAAACTAAAATTAGTGAAACAAAATTGAAAGGGGTTCTAGAAAACTTTAAACCCTAGTACCAAGTCATGGCCCAGGACGCGAGCGACAGTGCTGGGGGACTAACGATTATATGGAACCTTGAAGAGGTTTGGTTTGAAGACTGGTTCAACCTCGCAAGAATACTGTCACGATAATTTCGAAACATTGTATCCAAATAATGGGTGCTGCTTACAAGAATTTACAGGCCTCATATCCTGGGAGAAAGAGGCTCTTTCCTACAAAATCTTGCAAACATGATAATTTTATACCTAGAAGACCTTTGGATAGTCGGAGAGGATTTTAATATGGTCACCTCCTTAGTGTAGAATAAGGGAGGAATGTGAAGAATGGACATGGACATGGAAGCCTTTGGTGATATCATATCAGAACTGCACCTTGGGGACATGCCAAAAATTAATGGTGTTCATACATGGAATAATAGAAGGGGAGGGATACATCAAATCACTTCATGATTGGATAGGTTCCTAATCTCATAACAATCTATAAGCAAAGATATATTCATGGAAGCCTCGATCCTCCCATGTATGGGTTTGAACCATTGGCTAATAAGACTAGAAGTGGACCTGAAATAAAGACCTAAGAACTGACCTTTCAAGTTTGAAGCCTTTTGGCTAAGGGACTCGAGCCTCCTTAAAAGACTTGAGGAATGGTGGAAAACGAGCGAACAACATGGGAGGAACTGTATGCATACTTTCTAGCTGAAACTCAAAGAATTAAAGAAGAAACTCAGGAAATGGAACAAAGAAGAATTTGGACATATTATGAATGGCCAAAATGAGATAAACAAGTGCATGATGTAGGTGCAACAATAAATCATACAGGATGAGAGATCTGAAGTGCTTGTCAAAGAA
The DNA here is from genome assembly GCA_000404065.3 of Pinus taeda. NCBI lineage: Eukaryota > Viridiplantae > Streptophyta > Pinopsida > Pinales > Pinaceae > Pinus > Pinus taeda. The sequence goes on along the minus strand of APFE031627743.1, from coordinate 85,609 downwards.
GAAGGACAAGTAATAAACCAGCTGGAGGAAAGAAGAAAATAGGAAGAAATCCTCTGGAAATAGAAATATCGGGTAAACTGGTTGTGGGAAGGTGAGCGAAACACAAGATTCTTTCATAAAGCCATGGTTCATCACAACCAACACAACCAAATCTACTCCTTGAAAGATGACGATGAGCACTGTTGAGTCCAACATGAGGAAATGGAGGAGATCCTTGTAAACCACTTCAAATATCTTCTCTCAAAACCTCCAGAGAATAGAATGGAAGAAATCCAAAGAATAATGTGGCATATCCCCCAACTAGTAACTTGAGATCAGAACCTGGCCCTGATGCAAGCTGCTATTTTGGACGAAGTGGAAGAGATTGTCAATGGAATGCATAAAAATAAGGCCCAGGACTGGATGGGTTCACAACGGAATTCTACCAAGCCACCTGGAAATTCATGGGTCAAGATATCCTAAAGGTAGTAGAGGAATCTCGCCACAACCGAAAGATATGCCCCAGACTGAACTCTACTTTTATTGTTGTCATTCCCAAAACTTCGAAATATGAGGATCCTCAAGGATTTCGTCTTATTGCCTTATGTAATATTATTTATAATATCATTGCTACTATTATTATAAAACGGATAAAACCCCTCTTTCCTAGCCTCATCTCTCCAGAGAAAACATGATTTGTAGAAGGTAGACAAATCCTAAACGAGTTCATCACTTCTCAAGAAGCTGTACAATCTCTCAAGGAAGAAAGGCTTACAAGTATGATGATTAAGTTGGGCCTATCCAAGGCTTATTATAGGCTTAGTTGGGACTATCTTTCTAGTATTATTAAAGCCTATGTTTTTTCCCAAAGATGGATCATTTCCATGATCTCCTCCCCTGTCATTTCTATTCTATTGAACAAGACCCCTACCCCCACTTTTAATCCAACTTGGGGCCTAAGGCAAGGTAACTCAATATCTCCTTTTCTATTTATTATTGTTGCATAAGGGATGGTCCGTTATATTAAAAATGAAGTCAGGCAATCTAGGCTTAGAGACCTAAGGATCCAGGGTAACAACTTAGCTATCACCCACGAATAATTTGTGGATGATATCATGTTATTCTGCCAAGTCTCCCTGAGGGAAGCTCGTCAAATAAAATAGATTCTTAGCACTTTTATGGAGGCTTCTGAGGCAAAGGTAAACAATGATAAATCTTGTCTTTTCATCTTTAATACCCAAGGGAATGTCAAGACCCATCTAGCCAAGATCCTGAGGTTTAGTATTGGAAATCTCCCATTTAAATACCTAGGTATGCCCCTATCGGATAATCCTCTAAAATGATCTTGCTCGTAGAAAATCCTCTAAAAACTACAGGGAAAGCTAAGTTGTTGGGCCTTTAGATTCTTGAATCTAGCTGGCAGGACTATCCTTCTTAAAGTTGTGCTGCAATCAATGCCCATTTACCAACTCTCAGGAATGGCAGCCCCCAAAGGGCGCATGCTAAAAAATGGTTGATATATTCAAGAAATTATTGTGGGGTGGGGCTCAACAGATTAGAAGATGGGCATTGGTAGCCTAGCAAGGTCTGGCAACAAAGAAAATGGATGGCAAACTAGGCCTCATAGACCCTTATATTTTGAATCAAATAATGGGAGAAAAACTATGGGTGGAGATGGATTGTAGGTCGAAGGGACCTATGGAAACAAATATGGACAATAAAATACAATATTCTAAGATATAGAGACCCTCATAAAGGATCGATAGTGTGGAACTTGGTAGGCTAGAACAGACGCCTCAAAACCAACATGCCTTTTGGGAGATCCGTAATGGGAAAAAAACAATATTTTGGTTTGAATCCTGGCAACAAAGGGAACGAATGATCGAAAAGCAAGAAGTCAAGGACATATATCTATATACCAGTGATATGAATATACACTTGGTGGAGAAATTGTAGAAAGGGGACCAAGGAATGGGAAGTTGGAGGAGATGGTAGAAGAAGGAAGATTGGGGCCAGGTCATTGAGATTGACCAATGGATAGTGCTAGAGAAAGAGCTGAGATTGAGATAGTTAACTATTTGAAATGATCCTGATATCATGAGACGGGGCATACTAAAAAGGGAACCTTTAGCATAAAAGAACCCTATGACATTCAAGAAGGACAAGGTCAAGACGAGCTAGACATCACATGGGAAAAAATATGGAAGGGAGGATGGTGGCCTAAGGTTTCCCATTTCCTTTGGTTGGTCTGTAAAGGATGAATCCTAACCTAGGATCAATTCCAGAAAAGGGGTTTCGAGGGTCCTTCCTTTTGTTGGCTATGTCATCAACACAGAGAAGATCTAGAGCACATGCTCAATACATGCCTATTCGCTAAACACAAATGGAGGCAAATGCAAGGATTTTTTGAAAGAATGGATCGAGACCAGCATAGCATTAAGGAAATGATCCTCCTCCAGAGGAGCCATATATTCTCAAGCGCAGTATTAAATAGAGAATGTGGCCTAGCCTTAGGATTTAATCTATGGGATATATGTAAAGAGAGAAACCATAGAGTCTTTAAGAATAAATCCACCGCTCAAGAGAAGGTGTGGGAAGGAATAGTCTAGAACACCAGGGAAACAATTTGAGTTGAGCAATGGTACCAAGAAGATTGGCAACCTCCCCCCCAAGAAGCTAGAATCCTCCAAAAATGCAACTTATCACCGAAAATGATAGCTTCATCAACTTGGCAAAAAATCGGGTATGCTCGATACCTCAAGCTCACTTTACTCCTCCTAAAGAAGGTTTCATAAAACTCAATTTTGATGGGGCATCAAAAGGGAATCTGGTGGTGGCAAGCCTAAGTGGCCTCTTCTAGGACTCCCAAGCTAACACTCGGCTAATTTACGTTGACTCATGTGGGATAGCAAGTAACAATGAGGTGAAGTTTGCAGCAGCAAGACAGGGACTTCTAATCGTTGTCAGAATAGGGTATCGAAACCTAGTGGTGGAATGAGACTCAAGGCTGGTGATAAACATGTTGGAAAAGCTAAACAATGGCACCAAATGGGACAAGATCAGTGAAAGCTAGAGTACAACTCGACTTATCCAAGATATAGGAGAATTAATTCAAAAGTTTGATTACATTTTGGTTCAGCATGTTAGAAGAGAAGGGAATAAAGGGGCCGATTTTCTTACCAATTAGAGATGCAATCATCAAAATGAATCGCTGGAAAAACTATGGCCAGTCCAACCTTGGGATGAGAGATTTAAAACCCTGATGGAAATACTAGATCAGGATCATAGGTAAAGCGAGGATAACAGCTTCCCAAAAACACAAGACCCTGACCTAGGTGTGAGCTGGTGGTTGGGAAACCTTGGGGATAGTAATGATACGTACCTCTGAGACATCTACTACCACCCCCCACACACTCAAGGCGATGGGTGCAGTGACCCTTCGCATTAGTGCATGCAAGGATGCTAGTAAAGGTGGCAGGGAAGGTGGCGAGGTACGATGTAAAGGAGAGAACTGCAGGCAAGAGGGTGAAGTTGTAGTTTTGGCTTCTGGAAGGAGGTGTTGTAGAGGAATTGGAAGGCGATGACTTCTTCAACTCCAAGCTTAGAGACAACTTACAACTATATACGGGTATGTTTTTAGGCCTTTCTCCTCCATTACAATGATGTCATGTTTGGGGTATTACTGGTGGGTGAGGGGAGAAGTAGGAATATCAATTGGGGGGTTGAGAATTGTTGGTGGCAATGGGGTAGGAAACTGGTTGCAATTGCCTGGTTCTACGTCTTCGTCTTGTGCCTTCTGGGTATTTCCAATGGCCTCTATTGTGTTGAACTTGTTCCATCTGGTTTGGAAAACTCGGGTACTATAAACCGAGGTTGGTGCGGGGCTAATCATAGAGGGCATGTGGGTGGTGGCAATGAGATGGATCCTGGGGGAAGGGGAGAGCAATCAACATGGTGCATCGGAGGCAACCCATACTGTGGTAGCCAAAGTACTTGCTGGGCTAACGAGAATATGGCAAGGCAAGGACTTAGAGCTGAAAGTTGAGTATGAGAAAGAGAGAGGAAATCCTAAAATTTCTTGGGCAAAGGGGGAAGGGTTGCCAATTACTGCTTGAAATTTTGTTGGATTGAGGGTGGGCTTGTGCATTTGCCTTTGGCAGGGGATGGCTTACCCGAGTGTGAATAGAAGGTATTAGGTAATGAGGAGGGGAGGGACATAGGGCTTGTGGAGGAAAACCCCATTTTGAGATTGGCTTTTTGGCCATCTTGGCTCTGCCTCTCATAGTGAAAGGATTGAGGAGGAGCATGGCATGGCTTACCTCACCAGCAATTCTATTAAGGGAGGGAACCAAATTATATTAAACTATTTTAGATTAACAAACTATCGTTGTGAACAGGTCTCAAGAATTTCTGATATGGCTCGGCCTGCGAGTGGTCGTGGAAGAGGAAGGTGGGGACAGACCCCCAATAAGGATAAGGAGTTGAGTACGTCAGATCCCCGCATGGGAAGAAATTCGGTAGAACACCTTATCACTAAAGCTACTAAGGTTTACCATCAAGGTACTAATGAGGGAATTCAAAAGCTATTAGAGGAGTGGGAAGAGGAAATAAAGCAAGGTAGTGATGCAGAGGAGGATATGGAAAATTGAAGGGCCTTAGTCTCGGAACCAAGCAACACTAGAGGAACAATTATGCAGTTCAAACAAAAATTATATCTCTATTGGTTGATGAAGAGACTTTTTGGCAAAGCTTTGGAATGAATCTCGGTAGGCATGGCAGTTCCACTCCGAGGTATGTCGAGTTACAAGAAAGACTTGCAAAAAATCCAATTCCAGTTCCATAAGCAAGACATCAGGTTGGACAAAATTGAAAGACACATTCCATGCATCCTAGAACTGTCTAAGATGCCTGGATCAACAGTCAAGGACCCAGCACCTATGGAATTGGCCTCGGAGAAGCATAAGGGCTAGTCACTTTCCTATGTTTACTTTTGTTTTATATGCAATAGCTTTTAATTTTAGTCATGCAAGTATATGTATAGCTATAAATCTAGAGTATGGACATGAAATAGAGACATGTATAGCTTAGCTAGATAGATTAAAACTCTATTGTTTTTAGACAGCTTACAATGCAGATAGTTGGCCAATAGACTTGATTTCGCTCCCAGGCAAGTTGAGGCCACCTAGCCAATCTATGTGGTGTAAATGTTCCTATGTTTGAATAGAAAATGAAATGGTCCTACCAAGCTTAACAAAAAAATAAAAATAAACAAGCATGGTGTTTCTAGTGATTTTCAAACTTGTTTTAATTAATTAAATTTAGCCTATTTAAAGTAAATAGTTGGGATGGCCATTATCTTCAATTTAGTAACTTTGCTTGAGGGCATCTTCATGACATCCACCATCTTTAAAAATTTATGAAATATTAGTAGTATCTTGCACTAAATAGACAATGTTGGCATAGAACCTTTTATTGTGTTTTTTTACTCTGTCACAAATTTATTGATATTTTATGATTCTTTGCTTCGATTTCCATGCTAAGACTGGATTCATAATGCCTGCTAGGATTTTTAGTTGTGCACACATCATATTGCTCACTTCTAATTATATCAAAAACAGAGAGTATGCATAATGATATGTAGTGACATGTGGGTTTCTATTTTACTCAATGATATGTGTGACTTTTAACCCATTCCAATCCTACCACAATGATCCAGATCTTGGGGGGAGTCTCTCAAGATCTAAAATATTGAAATGGATCTTGGGGGGGAGGCACCCAAGATCTGAAAAATTGAAATGCCAGAAGAAAAAGAGGAGAATGCCTAATAAACAACCACAAGGATTTTTTTTTATTAAAACAGAAAATAATTGTAAAGGATACATTGTGGCGGACAATCTGTCCTTTTACAAAATGCGACTTGTTACTTATAGTCTTTTTCAGTTACAATACCACAAGTTAATTCCATGGGTGAATGAATACCATGGGTGGATGTCACAATACCATGGGTCAATTCCATGGGTGAATGAATACCATGGGTGGATGTCACAATACCACGGGTCAATTCCATGGGTGAATGAATACCATGGGTGGATGTCACAAAACCATGGGTGAATATCATGGGTGAATGAATACCATGGGTGGATGTCACTTACAATACCATGGGTGCATGCCACTTACAATACCATGGGTAAATTCCATGGGTGGATGAATAACATGGGTGGACGAATACCATGGGTTGATGCCATTTTGCATTCAAATCATTCCTCCCTACTTAAGAAGAAATGGTCCCCATTGCATGAAGTTCTCTCCTGTGAAGCCTTTGTTGAATATGAAGAGCCACTAAAGAGAAGGGTTTTATGTGGTTAACCCATAACCATGATGAACAGAGATCCAAGGATAGAGATACCCTATAATGCTTGTGACCAACTGTGATACTGACAGTGTGTGGCCTAGCAAATGGACTTCGATGAAGTGTGGGTTTGTGGATGGCCCATAACCATGAAAAATGAAGATACGAGGATAGAGATACCATGTAATGCTTATGACCAACTATGATCCTAATAGTGTGCGGCCTAGCAAATGGACTTCGATGACAAGGATTTTGTGCGGTTGACCCATAACCATGATGTTAGTTGTTGATGAAGTAGCAGGTGCCTACATAGCCTAGGGTGGGAGAGTACGTCTCCAAATAACCCAAGCCGATGGCTTCTATGTTGAAACTGATGAATGTGAAGCAAGTGCCTACTAAAGTGGGGTGGGAAGGCACGTCTCCAATGGGAAGTCGCTCCGAATGTTGCTCCAGAATTAAAATGGACATAACTCGGTCAATATAACTCATAATATTTATTATAACCTATTTTTGGTGGTAGAAGGACCATTTTCCATCTTCCCATGTGTTGGAAATCCTTATCTGGACACTCTAGAATCTCCAATTCGCGTTGCAATTTTTCCGATGTCACAAAAGTTCTGAAAAAATAGTTGATTTTAAATCACCAATATCTCCCACATCTGAACTCTGATTCGACCCATGTTTTTTTGAAATTGGGTGATTTTTCAAGAGAAGATCAAATATACAATCCATTTTCTGAAATTCTGCACAAAAACTTCAAAAAATGATAAGAGTGTCGTCAGAAAAAAAATTCTACAACATAGCTGATTTAAATCAGTGATATCTCCCCCATCCAAACTCCAATTCGGCCAATTTTTTTATTTTTATTTTGGTATTTTTCGCAAGGAATCTAGATATGTTATTTTTTTTTATAAATAATCTACCAAATGTTTTAGATCCGATCTGCAAACTCATCGCCCAAAAAAATATTTCTGCAAAAAAATGGAAAAATAAATTTTCTTCCTATTTGGCCCAAGAAAGTGCTTTGTGGAGGTCACATCACATGCCTGAAGTTTTTTGAATATTGCTACAAAAATTTGAAACTGAATTATGCATGAAACCCTCATTCCCATGGAATCGTAACCTGCTCTGATACCATTGATCTGGATCTTGGGGGGAGGCCCTCAACATCTAGAAGATTGAAATGGATCTTCAGGGGGAGGCACCCAAGATCTAAAAAATTGAAATGCCAGAAGAAAAAGAGGAGAATGCCTAATAAACAACCACAAAGATTTTTTTTTATTAAAACGGAGAATAAATATGAAGGCTACATTATGGCGAACAATCTGTCCTTTTACAAAATGCAACTTTTTACTTATAATCTTTTTCAGTTACAATACCACGGGTCAATTCCATGGGTGAATGAATACCATGGGTAGATGTCACAGTACCATGGGTCAATTCCATGGGTGAATGAATACCATGTATGGATGTCACAATACCACGGGTCAATTCCATGGGTGAATGAATACCATGGGTGGATGCCACAATACCACGGGTCAATTTCATGGGTGAATAAATACCATGGGTGGACGTCACAATACCATAGGCGAATATCCTGGGTGAATGAATACCATGGGTGGATGTCACTTACAATACCATGGATAGATAAATACCATGGGTGGATGCCACTTACAATACCATGGGTAAATTCCATGGGTGGATGTCACAATACCATGGGTCAATTCCATGGGTGGATGTCACAATACCACGGGTCAATTCCATGGGTGAATGAATACCATGGGTGGATGTCACAATACCACGGGTGAATTCCATGGGTGAATGAATACCATGGGTGGATGTCACAATACCATGGGAAAATATCATGGGTGAATGAATACCATGGGTGGATGTCACTTACAATACCATGGGCGGATAAATACCATGGTTGGATGCCACTTACAATACCATGGGTAAATTCCATGGGTGGATGAATACCATGGGTTGGTGCCATTTTGCATTCGGATCACACAATGAAATTAAGAGAGACAAGGACACAAGAAGGACTGTTAATAAATGAAATTAGAGACTTTAGAATGGAACTCAAATTATACCTAAATGTAATGATAAGTATTTGTAACTATCTGGTCACTGATGAGCATCGAATCACACTCTGAAAAATTCCTTGCATTATTAGAATTTGGTTGCACTTGCGCTAATCCTCTATAGTAGTTTCTTGACTTTCCAATAGATATAATTTTAGAAACAATCCTACTCCTGCAATTCTTCCATATATGGATCATCTTTGTCCACCCCTATTGATAGTTATTTTTCAAGGCAAAAAAGTAGAACTCTCCAATTGCATCATCGCCTTTCATAACAATGCTTGAGTATTTTCAAGTGATTATCGAACTAGTCTCTACTTAGGTCCATGAAATCCTTGATTTTTCTCCATCACGCAAACCACTTTTTGTAATAAATTATAAATCCCACGTCTACATTCCTCATCACCGACATACCAATTTTTTACTGTGTAATACTTTATCATTGCTCCCTCAATGCAATAGAGATCCACTACTGTGGCATGAAGATGATTGGTGTTGTTAGGTTTGCTATATAACCATGGTTTTAGGGGTCAGGGATAAGCTTGGCTGGTTGGTTATGCTCAAAGGAAATCCTACAATAGTCATTTCTTTCTTTCCTTTGCTATGCTTACTCTCTTTCACCTCCATTGCTTCTGTTTTTCCTCTAAACCCGACATAAACGCCTTTTACTTTAAGCCCCAAGCACAAAGCCTAAACCCTCATAAAACCCTCCCATACACCTTCGCGCCTTTTTAACCTATCACCTCATCTCAGTTGTTGATTTTCCCCACCAATCTAATGGCTCCCGTCATGCCCAATAAAACAACCTGCACAACCATTTCTTGGCCATCCGATCATCCCCCCCGAGATCCGACAAAATTCGCTCTCCCTGCGCTCGCAACTCACCTGAACATTAGCGCACGATGAGAGTGGTTTTTCTCTCTCATCCGCCACTACCTGTCGACCTTTGAGTGTTATTGCACACCCCTGTCCTTTTACCTCTTTATGCCCAAAGGCGGTGCGATCAATACCATTTACCACCTAACCTATCCGCCGGGTCATTTAACTACCGTGTAGCTTCACCACCCGATCACTGTTGGATATGGATACCCAAGATATAATGGCCTAAAATCAATCCACTCTCACCTCATCCAATAACCCCACAAAACCATTTTCTGTCGTCCTTTTCTTCGATCTGACAGTCATTATCTTCACTCATCTAACTCGTCGATTCACCCATGCGTCCCGTTTCCTTTGACCGCTTCGTTCGTCTGAAGGAAGAACGTGGTCGGCTTGCCATTACCATTCACTAACAGACCTCAACAACCATGTTTAATAGGTAGTATGGCTCAGGGAAAGAAAGAACATGCACGACCCCGTAGCAGCATTTATCAGTTATGGAGCTACACTAATACGAACACTCCAACTGCCTAAGAGGACAACACAACACCTAAGAAGATTTGATTTGCCTGCCATAGCAAGCAAGCATGATCAAAGACTCCATCAGGCTGTTAAATGCAGTTGGTGGTCAATTATGACCCCTCCATACCTAAACAGCCCAAGTGCCCTGTAATGTAAAATCTATAAATACTCAAAAACAAGATGTAATTAGGGTTGATGGTTGATGTTTTGATGTAAGGTTCAACTTCTGGAGACTGTGGATATTTTTCCACTTGCAGTGTCTCGTCTTCATTTTCAGCTAATACAAGCTTCTTTTGCTGTTAACTACTCACTTTCCATTTTCTCTCTATTCTAAGCTATGCCTGATATGTTGTATTCTTGATCTTTAAGGTTTAGCACTAGAAAGTTTTCATCCTATCTATGTGTTAGATTTTTTAATGTATCATTGAATAGGTTATCCAGGTTTCTTTCTATCTAGTGTCAGAGAGTTGTCATCCTATCTATGCATTAGTAGAATAGATTTACAAGCTTCTTACTGGTTGCAGCTGGCCGTCACATGGTCTTGTGCATTTGCTGGTGTGGTCAGTATTCTCCATATTCACCTTATCTCTAAATTTTGAGTAGTTGGTGGTCTAAAGCCTTGTACGTTGGGGGTGTTCAAGCATGTCTGGAGTGAAACAAAGTAGAAGTGTTTATCTGGCTTAAACAAGCATCATTCCTTCCATTCATCCATTGCAACAATAAGTTGAATTTATATGTTACCAAGCATCTCCGAGCTACAACCTAGGAGAGTTTCTTGGAGCACTAACATAATTGGCACCATTGCCGGGGAGAGGAGTTTGAAGCTTAGCTTCCCTCGGAGAACGACACATATCTAGATTTGATGATAGATAAAGTCTGGACACTTTTTTGGTTGTAATCATCTATCTGGTGACTCCACTGGAGGACCAACCTTTGGCGACTCCACATCATAGTTCTAGCTCAGTTTGTGAGGCATACTCGGAGAAATCCTCAGAAATCACTAGCTGACACAGTGCCTGACCCTGAGAAGATTGTCAATCAAAGAAAAACATCACAGAAAGGAGCATCAGGATCAGGTAAGCCTAAACAATCTTATGAATCTCTACAAGAGAGGCTTGTAGCTGAGCATGTTCATGTTGAAAATATAGAGCCTAGTACTCTCAGTGAAGAGATCCTCCCAAAGCTTCATAAAGCTCCTTGTTCAATAAGCTTCCCTTTGGATCTCAATCCAAAGAAAACCTCCCCTATAGTCCATCAGTTTCCTTCATCCCTGTCATTCATTTCTCAGCCTTCTGTCATCCAAAAGACTAGTACTCTTCCATCTACCCCAGTCATGGTAGGCCAGCAAGCACCCACAAAGATGGAAAGAATCACTAGGTACGAACCTCTGGTCCTTCCTATTCCTCTAAATGCCATGCCTATAGGAGAATATCAAAAACACATGCCTAAGTTCACTGGTACAGAGGGAGTAACAGTTGAAGAGAACCTTGAGTCTTTTTATAGTTATGCTGATAACCTAGATATCAGTGAGGATGACGTGTGGATGAGAGTGTTTGTCCAAAGCCTTGATGGAGAGGCTAGAAAGTGGTTCAGAGATTTGACCCCTAGGTCTATAGTAGACATCAAAGCATTAGATGATGTGTTTTTCAAGCATCGGGGGGATAAAAAAGACCTGTTATATTACCATACTGAGTTTGGAAAACTCAGGAGGGTAAATGAGGAATCATTATCTGATCTTAATAGGAGGTTCAATAGTATGTATAATAAGATACCAACTAAAGTAAAGCCTACCCCCACCTCTGCCAAACTCACCTATGCCAATGCTTTTGACTCTGATTTCTGCCTATTATTGAGAGAAATAAGATGTGCCACTCTAGCCGAAATGCAAGATGCAGCTTTAGAGGTGGGATCTAATATCATGGTTGCAGAGAAACTCAAAGGCCATGCTGATAGAAGAAGGTAGAGATGTGAGGCTTCTTCTTCCTCTTCTTCATCTTCAAAGCCAAAAATAGATCAAATGACTAAGATGATAGAGTCATTAGCTGCTGAAATATCTAAACTGAAGGTTGAGTAGAGCTCTAGAAAAGCAAGGCTTCCAAACGAAATTGCTCCAAGAAATCCAAATCCATTCAGAAAAGAAAATGAACAGTTGCAAATCATTCAGAGGGGTAAAGAAGCAGGTGAAGAACAAAGGGTTAAGGCTCCTTTCCAAAATGTAGTCATGGAGGAGGAACAGTTTGAAGAAGAGGATGAAATTTATTGCATGGAAGATAAGGGTAGTGCTGCCTTTTTGACATTGGGTGCCTATGAAGAATCATTATTCTAGGACCAGAGCAGTCAAGAGTGGGACAGAGAAGCTATTCTGCAGACTGATGAACATCAAAGATATAATCTAAGGTCAAGACCAAGTAATGTCAAGGAGAATCCTGTCCAAAGAGCTGCTATCCCCACAGAGCATCAAACCATCAAACAGAAAAGACTAGCAGCTGACCCAGTTATCCTCAAAGCACCAGCTCAAGAGGTAAGAGGCCTTGAAAAGTTCCCTTCCCCTTTTAGTTTTGAATCAGAAGTCCATAAACTTAAAATATATGTGCCTCTGATTGAACTTGTAAAGAGTGAAGTCTTTAGAAAGCCTATCCTTAATGCCCTTGAGCTGAAAGCCACACAAGCCTCCATCGACTATGTAAATTTACAAGATGATAAACCCCAAGTTGTGCTTAGCCCAATGACTGAGCCCGCTGATGATACTTCTCCATCATTTTATGTCTCCTTGACCATTCATGACAAAATCCTCCACAACTGTTTGTTGGACATGGGTGCCAGCCATAATCTGATGCCCAAAGTTGTCATGGAAGAGTTAGGCCTTGATATCACCAGGCCTTATCATGATTTATTATCCTCTGATTCAAGGAAGGTGAAGTGTCTGGGGTGGATCAAAGATTTAGCTATCACCCTAACTCAGCTTCCCATGAAGAGCATGATCATGGATATTGTGATAGCAGATGTCCCCCCTAAGTTTGGCATGCTGCTATCCAGAGGGTGGATTAAGAGACTAGGTGGGACATTACAAAATGACTTATCTTATGCCACTATCCCAGTCTTTGGAGGGGAGAGCAGAAGATTGTACAGTAAATCCCAGTTGGCCTATATCATTAGTGATGAGAAGAACCCCACTAATCATCCTATTTACGCTGTGGACACTGATTTTGGAGCTTGCATCCTCCAAATTGAAGAATCTCAGAAGGCCTCAATGCAGATCAGGAAACTAGTAGGCCTGGCTATGGAAGAAGAAGGGACACAAGCTTGGGATATGTTCTTTGATGCAGCCTATTCAAAAGAAACCGCAGGAGCAGGGGTGGTGCTGGTGTCTCCAAAACAAGAAAGCATACATTCGTCTTTCAAGCTGACTTTTCAGGTCACCAATAATATAGTAGAGTATGAGGCTCTGATATTAGGCTTAAAGGCTACCAAAGACATAGAAATTAGAAATATAAAGGTGTTTGGAGATGTTGATCTCATCATTCAACAAGTGAACAAAACATTCCAAGCAAGGCACCAAAGGCTGAAAGCATACAGAGATGAGGTATGGAGACTAAAAGACTCTTTTGATAGTTTTTGTATCTCATATATCCCTAGAGTAAAGAATCAACTTGTTGATTCCCTTGCTGTGTCTGCTAGCATGTTCATCCCTCCCATGCCTTCGAGGTTGGTCTATGAAGTCCAAATCAAATATAGACCATCCTTGCTTGATAATGTCCAGCATTGGAAATTTTTTGAGGATGATGATGAGGTAAATAGGCTTTTGTGAGTCATTGATGAATTCTCTGAAATGAAAATTGACTAAGAGAATGAAAACTTGGATGAAAATCCTAAGCCCCAGCTTAGAAACAAAATTGGCAAAGAAAACATTGTTCAACTGCCTAGCAATCATATACCTAGAGGACTAGTGCCACTAGAGAAGCTTTTTGACCAGAATGATGTGCCTTATAAGGCTGCCCAAAAAGAAGACCAATCCGTAGTTCATAGGCATAACATAGGGAGTCCAGATCATCTAAGATATATAAATCTATCCACCCATCTATCTGTTGCCCAAGCTTCTGAGTACTGCAACTTGATGAAGCAATTTGATGATGTCTTTGCCTGGGAATATAGTGACCTAAAAACTTATGAGAAAAAGATTATCCAGCATAAAATTCCCTTAGAGAAAGACACTATCCCTTTTAATTAGAAATTGAGGCCCATAAATCCTTTGCTCCTCCCTCTGATTAAAAAATAAATCAAGAAGTTGTTGGCTGCCAAAATCATAGTCCCTCTGAGATATTCAAAGTGGGTAGCCAACTTGGTTGTGGTGAGGAAGAAAAGTGGGGAAATCAGGCTCTGCATTGATTTCAAAAACCTGAACAAATCCTCTAAGAAAGACAATTATCCCCTGCCAAAGATTGAGCATTTGTTACAAAAAGTTTCAGGAGCCAAAGTGATGTCTTTCCTAGATGGATTTTCAGGGTATAACTAGGTTGTTGTACATCCAGATGACCAAGGAAATAACGCATTAACCACTCCAGGGCGCACTTTTATGTATTCCAAGATGCCTTTTGGGCTGATGAATGTTGGAGCCACCTTTCAGAGAGCTATGGATATAACATTTGTAGGAAAGAAGGATAAGTTCATCCTTGTCTACCTAGATGATATAACAGTATACTCCAACAGCCATCAAGATCATTTGCAGCATTTGAAGAACATGTTTCTAAAGTGCAAAAGGTTTGGGATATCAATGAATCCCAAAAAGTCACAATTTGCTTTGGAAGAGGGCAAACTCCTTGGACACATTGTTTCCACTGCACGTGTCGAAATTGACCCACAGAGAGTGAAAGCAATACAGACGTTGTCTGTACCAAGATCAAAAAATGATATCCAATCCTTTCTAGGCAAAACAAACTTTGTAAGGAGGTTTATTCCCAATTTTTCAAAATTACTAAAGCACATCACCTCCATGTTGAGAAAGGAGTCAAAAATAAAATGGACTGATGCAGCAAGAAGGTCTTTTGAAGCCATAAAAAGGGATATTATGGAAGCTCCTACTTTAATCAGTCAAGACTATAGCAAGGAGTTCCATATCTTTTAATTTTCCTCAGGTGACACACTTGTAGCAGTCTTACTACAGAAAGATGAGGAAGGTTCAAAGCATCCCATGGCATTTTTCAATAAAACCTTAAGGGATGCTGAGCTGAGGTATGATATCATTGAAAAACAGGCATATGCTCTTATCAAATCTTTGAAAGCTTTCAGAATTCACATTCTGCATTCCAAGGTAATTGCATATGTGCCCTCTGCTTCAGTAAAAGATGTCCTAATGCAGCTAGATGCTGATGGAAGAAGGGCTAAATGGATTGCAAAGCTTATCGAATTCAACATAGAACTGAAGGCCACCAAGATTGTCAGAGGTCAGGGCCTTGCTAGACTAATGGCTGAAGAAAATTGCAGAATGTTGGATATGAATTTGATGAGCATGAATTCAGAGGATGGTCAGATAGAAAAAGAAACAGTTGAACCAGGGAAAAACCAGTCATTGGCAAAAAATCTAGCTTCTTGTGAATGGTATTCTACAATAGCTCAATTCTTGTTGAAGCTAGAAGTTCCTCTAGGCCTTAGTTCAAGCCAAGCCAGAACTATCAAGCTCAGGGCAGCCAAATATTGCATTCATGAAAGCGTGCTCTACTAGAGGGACCTCTTGTCTAGTTAATTTAACGTCTTCAATTGTTCTACACAAATTATCAATCCGAGTACAAAGAACACCAAACTTCATAAGATGATGGACTTCGTAACTTACTTGAATTTATCAAAGTGGACACTGGAGCATAACTTCCTGACATCAACCAGAGATATGCATGGACTGCACGACTCCCTTTTGCTTCTCCAACACGCCTTACAATCTCACCAACTTAGATGATCTTGGAACAAACAGTCCTCAGACTGGCGGCCCAGCAGGCTTCAATATTAATTCAAAATAACATTACACACCATAGATAGCCTTAAGTCAAGAGCTTGTATAGCCTCTGATCTTTGAGAGCTCAAAATACAAAAATACACACTCGCACTCAAACTCACGATGCCTAAACTATGTACAACACATCTATTTATACAAACTTATGAGAATAATTGAGGGTCCTTGTCTGACATTATTAAGTCATGACGGTGTCTGCTCAAATATTCTCGAGTACAATAATGAAATTCAATAATACAAAAGATACAAACGCACTATCTCAGTGCTGATACTTTTAGTCAGTATCATAATCGAATTCATAATCTGATTCTGAAGGAGTGCATTCTCTTTTCCATGAATATGTCAATTCTGACAATCTGTCTTGTGGATGTTTCCATGAGGATGTAAGCTACGATAGATATTCTTTTTCCTATGTGGGATCATTTTGTACTTGCGCATCTTGATACACATCAACAAATACGGTTTCTTTTTCTTCTCTTACTTTTGCATTTCCTTTGGGGTCATGAATTGCTGTTGAAGATGCTTCTTTCTATGGCGCATGTGAACTATGTCCTGTGTCGTATGAAAACTTTATCGAATCTGATGTTTTTCATAAGATTTTTGATGGGAAAAGATAATCATCTTTATTCCATCTGGTCACATATGCAAATGGATCAATTTCAATTCCAAGAAAAGAATCTTTTTTGCTTTTTCTAAAATCTGGCAAAGATTGTACTGCCAGTTCAACCCCATCTAAAATATTCCATTTAAAAATTTGGAACATGCTCACTCACTGTTCGATTGCTGTTCGCACCCATAATTTGCACTGATGACTGACGTGTTCCTGCTCTTGCCAGCCTAATTCAAAAACCATTGATGAACATACCCGGTTTGATAAAAGTAGATTTATGAGACATACAGAATCTTCTGTCCAACTTGCTGAGGAGACACTGATTGTTATTAGAGCCTTTTGATTGATGATTAATCTTAACATTCTGTGTTTTCCTTGCATTGGCTCTAAAGTTTTAATCATTGAGATTTTATCTGGTAATTTTAATGAGTGGAATTCTTAAAGCCACATAGAAATCTTTTTTATCTGTTCTGGATTTTCTGCTAATGTGGATTCTAGAATACCATCCAATCCATACATTTTTGCAAATGGATTAGACTCAATTGGATTACGGAATTCCATACTCTGATAATCCCAAGGTTCTGTAAAAGTTCTGAGATACTGAAGAGTTCTCACTATACACTGCGATGCTCGAATTTGAACCTTCTTTTAACATTTACCATTCCTATCTCCCGATCTGCAAAAGGCTGAAACAATTCAAACTGTGGAAAAGAATCTGTAGACACAAAATTTTCATCAGGCTGTTGTAGGAAGGCGACATCAAGCTCCCCAAATAAATCAGGAATTCTTAGTGATTTTTAAATTTTTTGAACTCCTTGATGCATATTGATTTCTTCAAGATCCAGCATTTTTGCACAAACATATACAGCCACCGAAAAATCTATTCCACCAATTATTTGATAATAATTTAAAATTCTGAAAACCTGGATCATAGCATCTGTAAAGTGATTGTCCCATGTGTTGTCAAGAAGTTTAAAATAAACTTTCACCTTCATGTTTGGCAGAGGATAAACCTTTACCAGTTCTTCATCAAGATTAAGAAAAATACCAACATTTTTATGCTGCCATGCCTGGCATTTTTGAATTCATTGATTTCTCCTTAATCGCAGACCAATCACCTTCTTTATTTGTTCCACAACATCTAATAACAGAAATTCTAAAATTTTGAAACGCTGTACAAAAGTTTCAAAATTATCATCAGAAGCAGATTTACCTGAAATTTCAAACATACTCTGTTTATGTACATGAACCTTATTCATCTCTCTACTTAGAGCATCTGCCAAAAAGTTAGAATTTCCTGGGATCCATTCGACATCAAATTCATACATCTGAAACCACATTTGCCAAGCTAACAATCTTCCACGAGCTAACTGTTTTGAAATCTTTGCAGTCAGGAAGTATTTAAAATTCATGGAATCAGTGCGTATTAAGAATTTTGCAGGAGCCAAATAAATTTCAAATTTCTGGATTCCATTGAAAATAGCAAGGGTTTCTTTCTCTGCAGGAAAATAACCTTTTTGATGTTTTTGAAATTCTCCCAAGGCATATGCACAAAGAACTTCCTCTATTTCTTCATCAACTCTTATTCTTTCAAGAAGTGTAGCTGACCAAAAATTATCTAAAGCATCTGTCTGTAAAATTAGAAATCCATTACCTGACGGTTTTAATGAAGGCAGATTCTGGCATTCGTTCTTCAGTAATTGAACCACTCTAGTAGCTTCATCTGACCAGCCGGCATTAATATACTGTCGAATTGGAGCAGTTTTTTCTGAAAGATTCGGGATATATTTATGTACATAATTCAAAATTCCTATAAATCTTTGAATCATGTGTTTATCAGCTAACTGATTAGGAAATTCAGACAATTTTGTTAAAACATGCGGCTGCATCTGAATTTTTCCATTGCTGATATGAATTCCAAGAAAATCAATATTTTCTTGAAAGAGTATCATTTTCTTCTCAGATAAAACAAGACCATGTGCCTTGGCCTCTTCAAGAAAAATCTGCAAATGTTTTAAATGAGATTCTAAATCTGAGCTATGTACAAGAATATCATCAATATATACTACAATGAAATCATATTTACTGAAGATATGATCCATTCTTCTTTGAAAGAAGGTAGGAGCATTCTTTAATCCGAAAGGAACAACTTTCCACTGGAAGAAACCTGCAGGAAATGTGAAAGCAGTCTTGTGGCGATCTTCTTCTGCAATCTGTATCTGATAATAGCCTGTTTTCATATCAAATTTGCTAAAGATTTTACTTCCTTGAATTTTCTGCATAATGGTTTCTTGTCAGGGCATAGGATGATTAAAGCTTTTGGTTATTGCATTCAATGGCTTGTAGTTAATAACCATTCGATCCTTACCATGAACAATTTCTGAATGATTTCTGACAAGAAATGCAGAACATGAGTAATGAGATTCACTTCTTTCAGTCAACTGAAGATCTAGCAATTCTTGAATCTGCTTTCTCATTTCTCTTTCTTCAGCAGGGGTGCATGGTATCAATTTACCGGTTACCCCATTATCATGCAGTGTTATTATTTCCTGTCGTGGACTTTCTGTAGTCCAAAATGCCTGAGGGTTGTTAGAACAACATTTTAACAATTCTTCATGTAGACTGGTTTGTTCAACAGTCCAATTGGGATCTCTATTGGCTTTTTGAGTAGGTTGTGATTTAGCCTCATACATCATTAATACTTCTTTCCAATCATGAGACTCATTCTTTACTTTCTTAGAACCTACTTTCCTTTGACTATGCTCTCTTCTGGCTTCGGAATTTGCCATTGTTAATCTTGGAACAGCTACTGCTTTCTTCTTAACATTGCAGATAATTTTGTCTTCACTTATTGTTATGGGCAGTACTGAATTAATAAATGGCATGCCTAGAAATAGACTTGCAGAAGCATCATAATGTTGAATAGCAGAGATTTTAATAGTAACCCCCCCAAGTTTCAAAGAAATGTTATCTACATAATGGGTAAGGTTAACTGATCCGCTAATAGTTTCTAAAACAAGAATATGTTGCAAAGGTTTCCATAAACCTTTAAAAAGAGATGGTCATGCAAGATTATTAGAACCACCAGTATCAATAAAGGCATCAACACTGATCCGTTCACCACGGACTTGAACTTCAACTGGAATGTACAACAGATTACTGGATTTGACTATCTTTTTCAGAAAAGCATTTTCTTCATCTAGAGCAGTACTATTTACAGGAAGTGATGATGATGAAGACACAATTGTTTTTGGATACGGACACAAAGAACTCACAAGTGGTTGTGGAGGCAAGGAATTCAAACTGGGAAATGAATCCTTTAAGTCTACTGGATTAACAGTTTCATCAGAAGAATTATCTGAGTATTCTTCTGTGTAATCATCTGTGTCAGTTGCATCACTATAATGATGTTCTTCTTCCCATTCACATTCACTAGATTCATTTTCAAAACTGGAAGAACAAATATTCATCTTTTGGCTGATTTCATCAAGAGATTCAGTGTCAGATAATGAAGCATCAGTCAAAATGTATACATCAGATACTTCATCATTTGAATCGACTACGGACAAATTATCTCCAAATTCATCAATCTCAAAATAGGCTTTCAATTTATTTGAGGAACTCTTGGGGCATTTTCTAGCAAAATGTCCTTCTTGCTTCCAGATGAAGCAAGCATTATCTCTTTTTGGCTGTTTCCTCTTTTTAACATATCTAAATTTTCTGAATGGTCTTCTTGGATTAGCAACTCTTTTTGGTCTGTATTTACCATATTTCTTAGTTTTTCTTTTTCGGAAAGGAGTCCAGGGTAATACAGAGCGACACACATTCAGATTTGGAGAAACATTATGAACCTGTTTTTGCCAACATAAATACTTAACTTTCTCTTGACACCTGAATAGGAGATCTATCCAATAGATTTGTTCAATCTTTTTATTTTGAACTTCAATATCTTTCATTATCATGTCTCCTAAATTTCCAGGTAATTTTGATAAAAAAGCAATCTTTTGAGTAGGGTCATTATTCATTTTTTCTTTAAAGACTTTAGCCATGTATTATGACCCAAACTGATCTAGATCTTTTAGATCTTTCAACTCCATCCTAGTTAGATCAGTAATTATTTGATTTAGCTCATCAGTAGGTTCAAGAACAAATTTAGTAAGCAACAAAACTTCTAACGTAGCTAGACCCGCTAGTGCAACATTATGTCTTTCTTCAACTGTAGCTGAGAACCACCAATCCCACACAATACCTGCCATTCGTTTTTCTGCTAACAAGAATATTGAAAAATTATCCAATTTAGATACTACTTGCATCTGGTATAAAGCACCAATCCATATTCTGATTGATTCAGCTGGATTTTTTGATTTATCTAGATCCAAAACATACCCAGATGAATTAGCAGCAAATAAATGCTCTTCGAGTCTTGGATATTTTGGTTCTTTATGCATGTTAGCTTTCTGCAGGGAGGGCATTATGAATGATGGAAATAAAGTAGCAGCATTTTCAAAAGTAGCCAATTCATTTTTGTTTTAGAAAACAAGAGTTGACTCTGGCTTTTCTCTTTTAAAACTAACTTGGCTGTTGCTAGACTCAGTTATTTCTTCTTGAGAATCACTAGTTTCCCATTTCTGAGGGATTTCCATATTTCTAGAGAACTTTGGAGGCTATGACTCTTTTTTCTTTTTCTCTCTTCTTCTTCTTTCTTTCTCTTCTCTGCATTGTTGATCAACTGTTTACTCATCATGTAGAAGTTTGAGATTTTCTAGAATTAATTCACTTTGACTTCCCAAATCATCTAAAACTTCTTCTGCATGGGCACACCATGTAGTTAAATAACTGCCTATCTGATATGTCTAATCAAGATCATTTGGATTTTTTGCATTATGTTCTATCAGTGGAGCACAATCTGCACGAGTGGTTGGTTGCCGAGAAGATGAAGAAGTGGTACAAAATTTTGTACGAGGAGGCCACTTGCCACCTTTTACATATCTTCGATTGGCATATTGCCATTCTTCAACAGGAGGGAAATATCCTATGCGATGCATCTTATTTACAGTGGGTAAAAAAGGTTTGGATTCTGGTATGTACAATTCATTTGAGGATAATACTGGTTCATTCTGACCGACTTCTTGGAAAGTAGGTAAATTATGACTGCTAGAAGGGACATCTGTTGGAGCAATAAGAAACACATATCTTTTTTGCCTGGTGACCAGACTAGGAACCTTTGGCCTTGGAGCAATCAGTTTTACTTGGCCATTATCAATAGAAACTCGCTTTACTTTCAGTTCAGGCTTTTTCTCATCAGCTATGGATTTGTATTGGAAATACCAATTTCCGGGTAATTCAGCAGGATCATACAAGACACCTTCTACTTGGGCATTGGATAAGCCAACAGTGACATAATCTTTTAAAACAGGCTGTTTCAGCTTAGGATGTGCAGTATTTGTAAGCTGAAATGAAGCTTGCCCAATTATAAAGAGATATTCACTTTCTTCTGCCATATTTATCCCTTGAACCCCAGTTAACAATTTCCAACAATCTTTTAGATGTACATCATTCAGGCTGATGGCATAATCAGGATATATTGTCCCATATTGACAACCTGTGGCTAAGTTTCCCATAATAGTTCCAATCCTAGCATGATCATAATTTTGATGGCGGGTATCAAACAACTCAGCAATGCAAGGAGTGTTTATTCCATGACAAAACAAAGGAGCAAGTCCTATCCTTATACCCCCAAAATGAAGACAATAGTATTTTCCTTCTTTAGCATACTGGCAAAATTTTTTGATTTCATCATCAGAAAATAGATTTAAGGCCAGAATTTGGGTAGACGGACCAGAGATCTTTATATTTATCTCTACTTCTTTTAAAAAGTTTTTACGTTTTAACACAAAAGTCATTGGAAGTTTATAGATATCAGTAGCATGCAAAGCAGGAGGAGTCCATTTGGATGGATCTTCGACTATCTCATGATTTTCATTTTCATTTATCTCAGATTCAACAGATCTAGATGAGACTTCAGTAATTACTTTCCTATCGATCGAAGAAAATGAGCGCAAGAGATTGGCCATAATGATAATCTAAACCAAAGATGGACTAAAGAAAGCGTTTATCTACTTAGCACAATGTATAACAGAGATGCTTTTCGAACGCTGCCTAGCTTTCTCTAGACTCTGTCTATAGATTACAGACTCAGGACTAGAACAGGGCTCTGATACCAAAGAACACAGCCCTGTTCTAGTCTTGAGTCTGTAATCTATAGACAGAGTCTAGAGAAAGCCAGGCAGCCTTCAAAAAGCATCTCTGTTAGACATTGTGCTGAGTAGATAAACGCTTTCTTTAGTCCATCTCTAGTTTAGATTATCATTATGGCCAATCTCTTGTGCTCATTTTCTTCGACCGATAGGAAAGTAATTACTGAAGTCTCGTCTAGATCTATTGAATCTGAGATAAATGAAAATGAAAATCATGAGATAGTCGAAGATCCATCCAAATGGACTCCTCCTGCTTTGCATGCTACTGATATCTAAAAACTTCCAATGACTTTTGTGTTAAAACGTAAAAACTTTTTAAAAGAAGTAGAGATAACTATAAAGATCTATGGTCCGTCTACCCAAATTTTGGCCTTAAATCTGTTTTCTGATGATGAAATCAAAAAATTTCGCCAGTATGCTAAAGAAGGAAAATACTATTATGTTCATTTTGGGGGTATAAGGATAGGACTTGCTCCTTTGTTTCGTCATGGAATAAACACTCCTTGTATTACTAAGTTGTTTGATACCCGCCATTAGAATTATGATCATGCTAGGATTGGAACTATTATGGGAAACTTAGCCACAGGTTTTCAATATGGGACAATATATCCTGATTATGCCATCAGCCCGAATGATGTACATCTAAAAGATTGTTGGAAATTTTAACTGGGGTTCAAGGGATAAATATGGCAGAAGAAAGTGAATATCTCTCTATAATTGGGCAAGCTTCATTTCAGCTTACAAATACTGCACATCCTAATTTGAAACAACCCGTTTTAAAAGATTGTGTCATTGTTGGCTTATCCAATGCCCAAGTAGAAGGTGTCTTGTATGATCCTGCTGAATTACCCGGAAATTGGTATTTCCAATACAAATCCATAGCTGATGAGAAAAAGCCTAAACTGAAAGTAAAGCGAGTTTCTATTGATAATGGCCAAGTAAAATTGATTCCTCCAAGGCCAACGGTGCCTAGTCC
Organism: Pinus taeda; assembly: GCA_000404065.3. NCBI lineage: Eukaryota > Viridiplantae > Streptophyta > Pinopsida > Pinales > Pinaceae > Pinus > Pinus taeda. Next base: position 61,952 of record APFE031627743.1, on the reverse strand, counting down.
GGTCACCAGGCAGAAAAGATGTGTTTCCTATTGCTCCAACTAATGTCCTTTCTAGCAGTCATAATTTACCTACTTTCCAAGAAGTCGGTCAGAATGAACTAGTATTATCCTCAAATGAATTGTACATACCAGAATCCAAACCTTTTTTACCCACTGTAAATAAGATGCATCGCATAGGATATTTCCCTCCTGTTGAAGAATGGCAATATGCCAATCGAAGATATGTAAAAGGTGGCAAGTGGCCTCCTCGTACAAAATTTTGTACCACTTCTTCATCTTCTCGGCAACCAACCACTCGTGCAGATTGTGCTCCACTGATAGAACATAATGCACAAAATCCAAATGATCTTGATCAGACATATCAGATAGGCAATTATTTAACTACATGGTGTGCCCATGCAGAAGAAGTTTTAGATGATTTGGGAAGTCAAAGTGAATTAAATCTGGCAAATCTCAAACTTCTACATGATGAGCAAACAACTGATCAGCAGCGCAGAGAAGAGAAAGAAAGAAGAAGAAGAGAGAAAAAGAAAAAAGAGTCACAGCCTCCAAAGTTCTCTAGGACTATGGAAATCCCTCAGAAATGGGAAACTAGTGATTCTCAAGAAGAAATAGCTGAGTCTAGCAACAGCCAAGTTAGTTTTAAAAGAGAAAAGCCAGAGTCAACTCTTGTTTTCAAAAACAAAAATGAATTGGCTACTTTTGAAAATGCTGCTACTTTATTTCCATCATTCATAATGCCCTCCCTGCAGAAAGCTAACATGCATAAAGAACCAAAATATCCAAGACTCTAAGAGGATTTATTTGCTGCTAATTCATTTGGGTATGTTTTGAATCTAGATAAATCAAAAAATCCAACTGAATCAATCAAAATATGGATTGCTGCTTTATACCAGATGCAAGTAGTATCTAAATTGGATAATTTTTCAATATTCTTGTTAGCAGAAAAACGAATGGCAGGTATTGTGTGGGATTGGTGGTTCTCAGCTACAGTTGAAGAAAGACAAAATGTTGCACTAGCGGGTCTAGCTACGTTAGAAGTTTTGTTGCTTACTCAATTTGTTCCTGAACCTACTGATGAGCTAAAGCAAATAATTACTAATATAACTAGGATGGAGTTGAAAGATCTAAAAGATCTAGATCAGTTTGGGTCAGAATACATGGCTAAAGTCTTTAAAGCAAAAATGAATAATGACCCTACTCAAAAGATTGTTTTTTTTATCAAAATTACCTGGAAATTTAGGAGACATGATAATGAAAGATATTGAAGTTCAAAATAAAAAGATTGAACAAATCTATTGGATAGATCTCCTATTCAGGTGTCAAGAGAAAGTTAAGTATTTATGTTGGCAAAAACAGGTTCATAATGTTTCTCCAAATCTGAATGTGTGTCGCTCTATATTACCCTGGACTCCTTTCCAAAAAAGAAAAACTAAGAAATATGGTAAATACAGACCAAAAAGAGTTGCTAATCCAAGAAGACCATTCAAAAAATTTAGATATGTTGAAAAGAGGAAACAGCCAAAAAGAGATAATGCTTGCTTCATCTGTAAGCAGGAAGGACATTTTGCTAGAAAATGCCCCAAGAGTTCCTCAAATAAATTGAAAGCCTGTTTTGAGATTGATGAATTTACAGATAATTGGTCCGTAGTCGATTCAAATGATGAAGTATCTGATGTATACATTTTGACTGATGCTTCATTATCTAACACTGAATCTCTTGATGAAATCAGCCAAAAGATGAATATTTGTTCTTCCGGTTTTGAAAATGAATCTAGTGAATGTGAATGGGAAGAAGAACATCATTATAGTGATGAAACTGACACAGATGATTACACAGAAGAATACTCAGATAATTCTTCTGATGAAACTGTTAATCCAGCAGACTTAAAGGATTCATTTCCCAGTTTGAATTACTTGCTTCCACAACCACTTGTGAGTTCTTTGTGTCCATATCCAAAAACAGTTGTCTTCATCATCATCATTTCCTGTAAATAGTAATTCTCTAGATGCAGAAAATGCTTTTCTGAAAAAGATAGTCAAATCCAGTAATCTGTTGTACATTCCAGTTGAAGTTCAAGTCCGTGGTGAATGGATCAGTGTTGATGCCTTTATTGATATTGGTGGTTCTAATAATCTTGTACGACCATCTCTTTTTAAAGGTTTATGGAAACCTTTGCAACATATTCTTGTTTCAGAAACTATTGGCGAATCAGTTAACCTTACCCATTATGTAGATAACATTTCTTTGAAACTTGGGGGGGTTACTATTAAAATCTCTGCTATTCAACATTATGATGCTTCTGCAAGTCTATTTCTAGGCATGCCATTTATTAATTCAGTACTGCCCGTAACAATAAGTGAAGACAAAATTATCTGCAATGTTAAGAAGAAAGCAGTAGTTGTTCCGAGATTAACAATGGAAAATTCTGAAGCCAGAAGAGAGCAGAGTCAAAAGAAAGTAGGTTCTAAGAAAGTAAAGAATGAGTCTCATGATTGGAAAGAAGTATTAATGATGTATGAGGCTAAATCACAAACTACTCAAAAAGCCAACAGAGATCCCAATTGGACTGTTGAACAAACCAGTCTACATGAAGAATTGTTAAAATGTTGTTCTAACAACCCTCAGGCATTTTGGACTACAGAAAGTCCAGGACAGGAAATAATAACACTGCATGATAATGGGATAATCGGTAAATTGATACCATGCACCCCTGCTGAAGAAAGAGAAATGAGAAAGCAGATTCAAGAATTGCTAGATCTTCAGTTGATTGAAAGAAGTGAATCTCATTACTCTTGTTCTGCATTTCTTGTCAGAAATCATTCAGAAATTGTTCGTGGTAAGGATCGAATGGTTATTAACTACAAGCCATTGAATGCAATAACCAAAAGTTTTAATTATTCCATGCCCAGACAAGAAACCATTATGCAGAAAATTCAAGGAAGTAAAATCTTTAGCAAATTTAATATGAAATCAGGCTATTATCAGATACAAATTGCAGAAGAAGATCACCACAAGACTGCTTTCACATGTCCTACAGGTTTCTTCCAGTGGAAAGTTGTTCCTTTCGGATTAAAGAATGCTCCTGCCTTCTTTCAAATAAGAATGGATCATATCTTCAGTAAATTTGATTTCATTGTAGTATATATTGATGATATTCTTGTACATAGCTCAGATTTAGAATCTCATTTAAAACATTTGAAGATTTTTCTTGAAGAGGCCAAGGCACATGGTCTTGTTTTATCTGAGAAGAAAATGATACTCTTTCAAGAAAATATTGATTTTCTTGGAATTCATATCAGCAATGGAAAAATTCAGATGCAGCCGCATGTTTTAACAAAATTGTCTAAATTTCCTGATCAGTTAGCTGATAAACACATGATTCAAAGATTTATAGGAATTTTGAATTATGTACATAAATATATCCCAAATCTTTCAGAAAAAACTGCTCCAATTCGACAGTATATTAATGGTGGCTGGTCAGACAAAGCTACTAGAGCAGTTCAATTACTGAAGAACGAATGCCAGAATCTGCCTGCATCAAAACTACCAGGTAATGGATTTCTTATTTTACAGACAGATGCTTCAGATAATTTTTGGTCAGCTACACTTCTTGAAAGAATAAGAGTCGATGAAGAAATAGAGGAAGTTCTTTGTGCATATCCCTCGGGAGAATTTCAAAAACATCAAAAATGTTATTTTCCTGTAGAGAAAGAAACCCTTGCTATTTTCAATGGAATCCAGAAATTTGAAATTTATTTGGCTCCTGCAAAATTCTTAATACGCACTGATTCCATGAATTTTAAATACTTCCTCACTGCAAAGATTTCAAAACAGTTAGCTCGTGGAAGATTGTTAGCTTGGCAAATTTGGTTTCAGATGTATGAATTTGATGTCGAATGGATCCCAGGAAATTCTAACTTTTTGGCAGATGCTCTAACTAGAGAGATGAATAAGGTTCATGTACATAAACAGAGTATGTTTGAAATTTCAGGTAAATCTGCTTCTGATGATAATTTTGAAACTTTTGTACAGCGTTTCAAAATTTTAGAATTTATGTTATTAGATGTTGCAGAACAAATAAAGAAGGTGATTGGTCTGCGATGAAGGAGAAATCAATGGATTAAAAAATGTCAAGCATGGCAGCATAAAAATGTTGGTATTTTTCTTAATCTTGATGAAGAACTGGTAAAGGTTTATCCTCTGCCAAACATGAAGGTGAAAGTTTATTTTAAACTTCTTGACAACACATGGGACAATCACTTTACAGATGCTATGATCCAGGTTTTCAGAATTTTAAATTATTATCAAATAATTGGTGGAATAGATTTTTCGGTGGCTGTATATGTTTGTGCAAAAATGCTGCATCTTGAAGAAATCAATATGCATCAAGGAGTTCAAAATTTTTTAAAATCACTAAGAATTCCTGATTTATTTGGGGAACTTGATGCCGCCTTCCTACAACAGCCTGATGAAAATTTTGTGTCTACAGATTCTTTTCCACAGTTTGAATTATTTCAGCCTTTTGCAGATTGGGAGATAAGGAATGGTAAATTTCAAAAGAAGGTTCAAATTCGAGCATTGCAGTGTATAGTGAGAACTCTTCAGTATCTCAGAACTTTTACAGAACCTTGGGATTATCAGAGTATGGAATTCCGTAATCCAATTGAGCTTAATCCATTTGCACAAATGTATGGATTGGATGGTATTCTAGAATCCACATTAGCAGAAAATCCAGAACAGATAAAAAATATTTCTATGTGGCTTCAAGAATTCCACTCATTAAAATTACCAGATAAAATCTCAATGATTAAAACTTTAGAGCCAATGCAAGGAAAACACAGAATGTTAAGATTAATCATCAATCAAAAGGCTCTAATAACAATCAGTGTCTCCTCATCAAGTTGGGCAGAAGATTATGTATGTCTCATAAATCTGCTTTTATCAAACTAGGTATGTTCATCAATGGTTTTTGAATTAGGCTGGCAAGAGCAGGAACACGTCAGTCATCAGTGCAAATTATGGGTGCAAACAGCAATCGAACAATCAGTGAGCATGTTCCAAATTTTTAAATGGAATCTTTTAGATGGGGTTGAAGTGGCAGTACAATCTTTGCCAGATTTTAGAAAAAGCAAAAAAGATTCTTTTCTTGGAATTGAAATTGATCCATTTGCATATGTGAACAGATGGAATAAAGATGAGTATCTCTTCCCATCAAAAAGCTCACGGAAAACATCAGATTCGATAAAGTTTTCATACGAGACAGGACAAATTTCACATGCGCCACAGAAAGAAGCATCTTCAACAGCAATTCATGACCCCAAAGGAAAAGGAAAAGTAACAGAAGAAAAAGAAACCGTATTTGTTGATGTGTATCAAGATGCGCAAGTACAAAATGATACCACATGGGAAAAAGAATATCTATCGTGGCTTACATCCTCATGGAAACATCCACAAGACAGACTATCAGAATTGACATATTCATGGAAAAGAGAATGCACTCCTTCAGAATCAGATTATGAATTCGATTATGATACTGACTAAAAGTATCAGCACTGAGATAGTGCGTTTGCATCTTTTGTATTATTGAATTGCATTATTGTACTCGAGAATATTTGAGCAGACACCGTCATGACTCAATAATGTCAGACAAGGACCCTCAATTATTCTCATAAGTTTGTATAAATAGATGTGTTGTAGATAGTTCAGGCATCACGAGTTTGAGTGCGAGTGTGTATTTTTGTATTTTGAGCTCTCAAAGATCAGAGGCTAGACAAGCTCTTGACTTGAGGCTATCTATGGTGTGTAATCTTATTTTGAATTAATATTGAAGCCTGCTGGGCCGCCAGTCTGAGGACTGTTTTTTCCACGATCATCTAAGTTGGTGAGATTGTAAGGCGTGTTGGAGAAGCGGAAGGGAGTCGCGCAGTCCACGCATATCTCTGGTTGATGTGAGGAAGTTATGCTCCAGTTTCCACTTTGATAAATTCAAGTAAGTTACGAAGTCCATCATCTTATGAAGTCTGGTGTCGAATGGATCCCAGGAAATTCTAACTTTTTGGCAGATGCTCTAACTAGAGAGATGAATAAGGTTCATGTACATAAACAGAGTATGTTTGAAATTTCAGGTAAATCTGCTTCTGATGATAATTTTGAAACTTTTGTACAGCGTTTCAAAATTTTAGAATTTCTGTTATTAGATGTTGCGGAACAAATAAAGAAGGTGATTGGTCTGCGATTAAGGAGAAATCAATGGATTCAAAAATGTCATGCATGGTAGCATAAAAATGTTGGTATTTTTCTTAATCTTGATGAAGAACTGGTAAAGGTTTATCCACTGCCAAACATGAAGGTGAAAGTTTATTTTAAACTTCTTGACAACACATGGGACAATCACTTTACAGATGCTATGATCCAGGTTTTCAGAATTTTAAATTATTATCAAATAATTGGTGGAATAGATTTTTCGGTGGCTGTATATGTTTGTGCAAAAATGTTGGATCTTGAAGAAATCAATATGCATCAAGGAGTTCAAAATTTTTTAAAATCACTAAGAATTCCTGATTTATTTGGGGAACTTGATGCCGCCTTCCTACAACAGCCTGATGAAAATTTTGTGTCTACAGATTCTTTTCCACAGTTTGAATTGTTTTAGCCTTTTGCAGATTGGGAGATAAGGAATGGTAAATGTCAAAAGAAGGTTCAAATTCGAGCGTCGCAGTGTATAGTGAGAACTCTTCAGTATCTCAGAACTTTTACAGAACCTTGGGATTATCAGAGTATGGAATTCCGTAATCCAATTGAGCCTAATCCATTTGCACAAATGTATGGATTGGATGGTATTCTAGAATCCACATTAGCAGAAAATCCAGAAAAGATAAAAAAGATTTCTATGTGGCTTCAAGAATTCCACTCATTAAAATTACCAGATAAAATCTCAATGATTAAAACTTTAGAGCCAATGCAAGGAAAACACAGAATGTTAAGATTAATCATCAATCAAAAGGCTCTAATAACAATTAGTGTCTCCTCAGCAAGTTGGACAGAAGATTCTGTATGTCTCATAAATCTTCTTTTATCAAATCGAGTATGTTCATCAATGGTTTTTGAATTAGGCTATCAAGAGCAGGAACACGTTAGTCATCAGTGCAAATTATGGGTGCAAACAGCAATCGTACAGTCAGTGAGCATGTTCCAAATTTTTAAATGGAATCTTTTAGATGGGGTTGAACTGGCAGTACAATCTTTGCCAGATTTTAGAAAAAGCAAAAAAGATTCTTTTCTTGGAATTGAAATTGATCCATTTGCATATGTGAACAGATGGAATAAAGATGATTATCTCTTCCCATCGAAAAGCTTACGGAAAACATCGGATTCGATAAAGTTTTCATACGACACAGGACAAAGTTCACATGCGCCACAGAAAGAAGCATCTTCAACAGCAATTCATGACCCCAAAGGAAAAGCAAAAGTAACAGAAGAAAAAGAAACCGTATTTGTTGATGTGTATCAAGATGCGCAAGTACAAAATGATCCCACATGGGAAAAGGAATATCTATCGTGGCTTACATCCTCATGGAAACATCCACAAGACAGACTGTCAGAATTGACATATTCATGGAAAAGAGAATGCACTCCTTCAGAATCAAATTATGAATTCGATTATGATACTGACTAAAAGTATCAGCACTGAGATAGTGCATTTGTATCTTTTGTATTATTGAATTGCATTATTGTACTCGAGAATATTTGAGCAGACACCGTCATGACTCAATAATGTTGGACAAGGACCCTCAATTATTCTCATAAGTTTGTATAAATAGATGTGTTGTAGATAGTTTAGGCATCATGAGTTTGAGTGCGAGTGTGTATTTTTGTATTTTGTGCTCTCAAAGGTCAGAGGCTAGACAAGCACTTGACTTGAGGCTATCTATGGTGTGTAATCTTATTTTGAATTAATATTGAAACCTGCTGGGCCGCCAGTCTGAGGACTGTTTGTTCCAAGATCATCTAAGTTGGTGAGATTGTAAGGCGTGTTGGAGAAGCGAAAGGGAGTCGCACAGTCCACTCATATCTCTGGTTGATGTGAGGAAGTTGTGCTCCAGTGTCCACTTTGATAAATTCAAGTAAGTTACGAAGTCCATCATCTTATGAAGTCTGGTGTTCTTTGGTGTTGTGTTCTTTGGTATGGGAGTCACGCAGTCCACACATATCTCTGGTTGATGTGAGGCAGTTATGCTCCAGTGTCCACTTTGATAAATTCATGTAAGTTACGAAGTCCATCATCTTATGAAGTCTGGTGTTCTTTGGTATCAGAGCCTTGTTCTAGTCCTGAGTTTGTAATCTATAGACAGAGTCTAGAGAAAGCCAGGCAGCCTTCGAAAAGCATCTCTGTTATAAATTGTGCTGAGTAGATAAACGCTTTCTTTAGTCCATCTCTGGTTTAGATTATCATTATGGCCAATCTCTTGCGCTCATTTTCTTCGATCGATAGGAAAGTAATTACTGAAGTCTCGTCTAGATCTGTTGAATTTGAGATAAATGAAAATGAAAATCATGAGATGGTCGAAGATCCATCCAAATGGACTCCTCCTGCTTTGCATGCTACTGATATCTATAAACTTCCAATGAATTTTGTGTTAAAACGTAAAAACTTTTTAAAAGAAGTAGAGATAACTATAAAGATCTTTGGTCTGTCTACCCAAATTCTGGCCTTAAATCTGTTTTCTGATGATGAAATCAAAAAATTTCACCAGTATGCTAAAGAAGGAAAATACTATTATCTTCATTTTGGGGGTATAAGGATAGGACTTGCTCCTTTGTTTCGTCATGGAATAAACACTCCTTGTATTGCTGAGTTGTTTGATACCTGCCATCAGAATTATGATCATGCTAGGATTGGAACTATTATGGGAAACTTAGCCACAGGTTGTCAATATGGGACAATATATCCTGATTATGCCATCAGCCTGAATGATGTACATCTAAAAGATTGTTGGAAATTGTTAACTGGGGTTCAAGGGATAAATATGGCAGAAGAAAGTGAATATCTCTTTATAATTGGGCAAGCTTCATTTCAGCTTACAAATACTGCACATCCTAAGCTGAAACAGCCTGTTTTAAAAGATTATGTCACTGTTGGCTTATCCAATGCCCAAGTAGAAGGTGTCTTGTATGATCCTGCTGAATTACCCGGAAATTGGTATTTCCAATACAAATCCATAGCTGATGAGAAAAAGCCTGAACTGAAAGTAAAGCGAGTTTCTATTGATAATGGCCAAGTAAAACTGATTCCTCCAAGGCCAAAGGTGCCTAGTCTGGTCACCAGGCAGAAAAGATATGTGTTTCCTATTGCTCCAACTGATGTCCCTTCTAGCAGTCATAATTTACCTACTTTCCAAGAAGTCGGTCAGAATGAACCAGTATTATCCTCAAATGAATTGTACATACCAGAATCCAAACCTTTTTTACCCACTGTAAATAAGATGCATCGCATAGGATATTTCCCTCCTGTTGAAGAATGGCAATATGCCAATCGAAGATATGTAAAAGGTGGAAAGTGGCCTCCTCGTACAAAATTTTGTACCACTTCTTCATCTTCTCGGCAACCAACCACTCGTGCAGATTGTGCTCCACTGATAGAACATAATGCACAAAATCCAAATGATCTTGATCAGACATATCAGATAGGCAATTATTTAACTACATGGTGTGCCCATGCAGAAGAAGTTTTAGATGATTTGGGAAGTCAAAGTGAATTAATTTTGGCAAATCTCAAACTTCTACATGATGAGCAAACAGCTAATCAGCAGTGCAGAGAAGAGAAAGAAAGAAGAAGAAGAGAGAAAAAGAAAAAAGAGTCACAGCCTCCAAATTTCTCTAGAACTATGGAAATTCCTCAAAAATGGGAAACTAGTGATTCTCAAGAAGAAATAGCTGAGTCTAGCAACAGCCAAGTTAGTTTTAAAAGAGAAAAGCCAGAGTCAACTCTTGTTTTCAAAGACAAAAATGAATTGGCTACTTTTGAAAATGCTGCTACTTTATTTCCATCATTCATAATGCCCTCCCTGCAGAAAGCTAACATGCATAAAGAACCAAAATATCCAAGACTCGAAGAGCATTTATTTGCTGCTAATTCATCTGGGTATGTTTTGGATCTAGATAAATCAAAAAATCCAGCTGAATCAATCAGAATATGGATTGGTGCTTTATACCAGATGCAAGTAGTATCTAAATTGGATAATTTTTCAATATTCTTGTTAGCAGAAAAACGAATGGCAGGTATTGTGTGGGATTGGTGGTTCTCAGCTACAGTTGAAGAAAGACATAATGTTGCACTAGCGGGTCTAGCTACGTTAGAAGTTTTGTTGCTTACTAAATTTGTTCTTGAACCTACTGATGAGCTAAATCAAATAATTACTGATCTAACTAGGATGGAGTTGAAAGATCTAAAAGATCTAGATCAGTTTGGGTCATAATACATGGCTAAAGTCTTTAAAGAAAAAATGAATAATGACCCTACTCAAAAGATTGCTTTTTTATCAAAATTACCTGGAAATTTAGGAGACATGATAATGAAAGATATTGAAGTTCAAAATAAAAAGATTGAACAAATCTATTGGATAGATCTCCTATTCAGGTGTCAAGAGAAAGTTAAGTATTTATGTTGGCAAAAACAGGTTCATAATGTTTCTCCAAATCTGAATGTGTGTCGCTCTGTATTACCCTGGACTCCTTTCCGAAAAAGAAAAACTAAGAAATATGGTAAATACAGACCAAAAAGAGTTGCTAATCCAAGAAGACCATTCAGAAAATTTAGATATGTTAAAAAGAGGAAACAGCCAAAAAGAGATAATGCTTGCTTCATCTGGAAGCAAGAAGGACATTTTGCTAGAAAATGCCCCAAGAGTTCCTCAAATAAATTGAAAGCCTATTTTGAGATTGATGAATTTGGAGATAATTTGTCCGTAGTCGATTCAAATGATGAAGTATCTGATGTATACATTTTGACTGATGCTTCATTATCTGACACTGAATCTCTTGATGAAATCAGCCAAAAGATGAATATTTGTTCTTCTGGTTTTGAAAATGAATCTAGTGAATGTGAATGGGAAGAAGAACATCATTATAGTGATGAAATTGACACATATGATTACACAGAAGAATACTCAGATAATTCTTCTGATGAAACTGTTAATCCAACAGACTTAAAGGATTCATTTCCCAGTTTGAATTCCTTGCCTCCACAACCACTTGTGAGTTCTTTGTGTCCATATGCAAAAACAGTTGTGTCTTCATCATCATCACTTCCGGTAAATAGTACTGCTCTAGATGAAGAAAATGCTTTTCTGAAAAAGATAGTCAAATCCAGTAATCTGTTGTACATTCCAGTTGAAGTTCAAGTCCGTGGTGAACGGATCAGTGTTGATGCCTTTATTGATACTGGTGGTTCTAATAATCTTGCATGACCATCTCTTTTTAAAGGTTTATGGAAACCTTTGCAACATATTCTTGTTTTAGAAACTATTAGCGGATCAGTTAACCTTACCCATTATGTAGATAACATTTCTTTGAAACTTGGGGGGGTTACTATTAAAATCTCTGCTATTCAACATTATGATGCTTCTGCAAGTCTATTTCTAGGCATGCCATTTATTAATTCAGTACTGCCCATAACAATAAGTGAAGACAAAATTATCTGCAATGTTAAGAAGAAAGCAGTAGCTGTTCCAAGATTAACAATGGCAAATTCCGAAGCCAGAAGAGAGCATAGTCAAAGGAAAGTAGGTTCTAAGAAAGTAAAGAATGAGTCTCATGATTGGAAAGAAGTATTAATGATGTATGAGGCTAAATCACAACCTACTCAAAAAGCCAATAGAGATCCCAATTGGACTGTTGAACAAACCAGTCTACATGAAGAATTGTTAAAATGTTGTTCTAACAACCCTCAGGCATTTTGGACTACAGAAAGTCCACGACAGGAAATAATAACACTGCATGATAATGGGGTAACCGGTAAATTGATACCATGCACCCCTGCTGAAGAAAGAGAAATGAGAAAGCAGATTCAAGAATTGCTAGATCTTCAGTTGATTGAAAGAAGTGAATCTCATTACTCATGTTCTGCATTTCTTGTCAGAAATCATTCAGAAATTGTTCGAGGTAAGGATCGAATGGTTATTAACTACAAGCCATTGAATGCAATAACCAAAAGCTTTAATTATCCTATGCCCAGACAAGAAACCATTATGCAGAAAATTCAAGGAAGTAAAATCTTTAGCAAATTTGATATGAAATCAGGCTATTATCAGATACAGATTGCAGAAGAAGATCGCCACAAGACTGCTTTCACATGTCCTGTAGGTTTCTTCCAGTGGAAAGTTGTTCCTTTCGGATTAAAGAATGCTCCTGCCTTCTTTCAAAGAAGAATGGATCATATCTTCAGTAAATATGATTTCATTGTAGTATATATTGATGATATTCTTGTACATAGCTCAGATTTAGAATCTCATTTAAAACATTTGCAGATTTTTCTTGAAGAGGCCAAGGCACGTGGTATTGTTTTATCTGAGAAGAAAATGATACTCTTTCCAGAAAATATTGATTTTCTTGGAATTCATATCAGCAATGGAAAAATTCAGATGCAGCCGCATGTTTTAACAAAATTGTCTGAATTTCCTGATCAGTTAGCTGATAAACACATGATTCAAAGATTTATAGGAATTTTGAATTATGTACATAAATATATCCCAAATCTTTCTGGGAAAAAACTGCTCCAATTCGAAAATATATTAATAGTGGCTGGTCAGACGAAGCTACTAGAGCGGTTCAATTACTGAAGAACGAATGCCAGAATCTGCCTGCATTAAAACCGCCAGGTAATGGATTTCTAATTTTACAGACAGGTGCTTTAGATAATTTTTGGTCAGCTACACTTCTTGAAAGAATAAGAGTCGATGAAGAAATAGAGGAAGTTCTTTGTGCATATGCCTCGGGAGAATTTCAAAAACATCAAAAATGTTATTTTCCTGCAGAGAAAGAAACCCTTGCTATTTTCAATGGAATCCAGAAATTTGAAATTTATTTGGCTCCTGCAAAATTCTTAATACGCACTGATTCCATGAATTTTAAATACTTCCTGACTGCAAAGATTTCAAAACAGTTAGCTCGTGGAAGATTGTTAGCTTGGGAAATGTGGTTTCAGATGTATGAATTTGATGTCGAATGGATCCCAGGAAATTCTAACTTTTTGGCAGATGCTCTAAGTAGAGAGATGAATAAGGTTCATGTACATAAACAGAGTATGTTTGAAATTTCAGGTAAATCTGCTTCTGATGATAATTTTGAAACTTTTGTACGGCGTTTCAAAATTTTAGAATTTCTATTATTAGATGTTGCGGAACAAATAAAGAAGGTGATTGGTCTGTGATTAAGGAGAAATCAATGGATTCAAAAATGTCAAGCATGGCAGCATAAAAATGTTGGTATTTTTCTTAATCTTGATGAAGAACTGGTAAAGGTTTATCCTCTGCCAAACATGAAGGTGAAAGTTTATTTTAAACTTCTTGACAACACATGGGACAATCACTTTACAGATGCTATGATACAGGTTTTCAGAATTTTAAATTATTATCAAATAATTGGTGGAATAGATTTTTCGGTGGTTGTATATGTTTGTGCAAAAATGCTAGATCTTGAAGAAATCAATATGCATCAAGGAGTTCAAAAATTTTTAAAATCACTTAGAATTCCTTATTTATTTGGGGAACTTGATGCCGCCTTCCTACAACAGCCTGATGAAAATTTTGTGTCTACAGATTCTTTTCCACAGTTTGAATTGTTTCAGCCTTTTGCAGATTGCGAGATAAGGAATGGTAAATGTCAAAAGAAGGTTCAAATTCGAGCATCGCAATGTATAGTGAGAACTCTTCAGTATCTCAGAACTTTTACAGAACCTTGGGATTATTAGAGTATGGAATTCCGTAATCCAATTGAGCCTAATCCATTTGCACAAATGTATGGATTGGATGGCATTCTAGAATCCACATTAGCAGAAAATCCAGAACAGATAAAAAAGATTTCTATGTGGCTTAAAGAATTCCACTCATTAAAATTACCAGATAAAATCTCAATGATTAAAACTTTAGAGCCAATGCAAGGAAAACACAGAATGTTAAGATTAATCATCAATCAAAAGGCTCTAATAACAATCAGTGTCTCCTCAGCAAGTTGGACAGAAGATTCTATATGTCTCATAAATCTGCTTTTATCAAACTGGGTATGTTCATCAATGGTTTTTGAATTAGGCTGGCAAGAGCAGGAATACTTCATTTATCAGTGCAAATTATGGGTGCAAACAGCAATCGAACAGTCAGTGAGCATGTTCCAAATTTTTAAATGGAATCTTTTAGATGGGGTTGAACTGGCAGTACAATCTTTGCCAGATTTTAGAAAAAGCAAAAAAGATTCTTTTCTTGGAATTGAAATTGATCCATTTGCATATGTGAACAGATGGAATAAAGATGATTATCTCTTCCCATGAAAAAGCTTATGGAAAACATCAGATTCGATAAAGTTTTCATACGAGATAGGACAAAGTTCACATGTGCCACAGAAAGAAGCATCTTCAACAGCAATTCATGACCCCAAAGGAAAAGAAAAAGTAACAGAAGAAAAAGAAACCATATTTGTTGATGTGTATCAAGATGCGCAAGTACAAAATGATCCCACATGGGAAAAAGAATATCTATCATGGCTTACATCCTCATGGAAACATCCACAAGACAGACTGTCAGAATTGACATATTCATAGAAAAGAGAATGCACTCCTTCAGAATCAGATTATGAATTCAATTATGATACTGACTAAAAGTATCAGCACTGAGATAGTGCGTTTGTATCTTTTGTATTATTGAATTGCATTATTGTACTCGAGAATATTTGAGCAGACACCGTCATGACTCAATAATGTCAGACAAGGACCCTCAATTATTCTCATAAGTTTGTATAAATAGATGTGTTGTAGATAGTTTAGGCATCGTGAGTTTGAGTGCGAGTGTGTATTTTTTTATTTTGAGCTCTCAAAGCTCAGAGGCTAGACAAGCTCTTGACTTGAGGCTATCTATGGTGTGTAATCTTATTTTGAATTAATATTGAAGCCTACTGGGCCGCCATTTTGAGGACTGTTTGTTCCAAGATCATCTAAGTTGGTGAGATTGTAAGGCGTGTTGGAGAAGCGAAAGGGAGTCACGCAGTCCACGCATATCTCTGGTTGATGTGAGGAAGTTATGCTCCAGTGTCCACTTTGATAAATTCAAGTAAGTTACGAAGTCCATCATCTTATGAAGTCTGGTGTTCTTTAATTGTGTTCTTTGGTGTTGTGTTCTTTGGTATCATAAACTGATCAAGTGTGGTGCACCATATGTGCTTATTTAACCTTTTTTCTTACTTCGTTGTTTTATAGTTTTTATCTTGTTTTGGGGCTTTTTTCTTGTTGATCTCCTAAAGTGTCTAATCTAAATGGAAATCTTATTGTAAGGTCTTAAGAATACTTTTAAAGGTCAAGTATGGATGTAGATTTCAAGACAAGGTTTATGTCCCTTATGGTAACTTCCAAAACTTAGCACTTCAAAAGATCTCAAAACATGCTATTGATCAAATCAATACTAGAACAAAAGTGTAAATATGCACCTACTCAAACAAAAGATGAAATACTAATCATGAAATCACTGTCTTTGCTACCCATCTAATTACAGAAATAAAATCTAAACTATTTCACTCAAAGAAACTAAAAATTGCAAACTAATGAAAGTAAGATCAATTTACTTCACTTATAATCCGATAGCTTGCCAAGTAGATTTTCAAGGTTAAGCCATGGCTCTGGTGATAACGTCAAATAACATGAAGAATTGATATCTGAATTACCTACTTGCAGATTAATGAAAGCAAAATCAAATTACTTCACTATAATCCAATAGTATGCCAAGTAGCCTTTTGGGGTTAGGCCATGGCTCCGGAGATAATGTCAAATAACATGAATAACTTGATATCTAAACTACCTACTTGCAGAATGAAAGTAAAATCAAATCACTTCACTTATAATCCAATAGCTCACCAAGTATCTTTTCGGGGTTAAGCCATGGCTTTGGAGATAACGTCAAATAACATGAAGAATTTGATATCTAAACTACCTACTTGCAGAATGAAAGTAAAATCAAATTACTTCACTTATAATCCAGTAGCTCACCAAGTAGCTTTTTTGGGTTAAGCCATGGCTCCCGAGATAACGTCAAATAACATGAAGAATTTGATATCTAAACTAGCTAACAACAGCAAATAAATAAGACTGAAATCAAAGCATAATTGAAATTGAAAAGCTTAAGAAAAAGTTCAACAGAGAGGCAAATCTCATGTCACTATTTGATGCAAAAACATGTAAAGGAAAAAATAACATACAATCAACCGGTTGAACACACTTGCATGAATTAAAATTGCATGAATGGAAAATCTAAACTATTAAACTTGAAAGCAATAAAATGACATACATGAATGAAAGCAAAGAAAAAATACAAAATAAAATCTACTCTATCTGACATTCTAATATGCTCCATGATATCTACTTCACATCTCCTTTCATGTTGAGAACATCAAATCTTTATTCAAATTCTTCAAAATTACAAAGTACAACAAAGCTTTCTAAAGCTTTCCAAAGCCATCAAGGAAGAACTACAAAATCCAAGCTAAAGAACGAAAAAGCCAAGCTAAGCTAAGACTAACAAATGAAGGAGAGAGATCTCCTATTTATACAAAAAGATGAGAAGCCATCTCATTAATGTGAGTCCATGAATCTCTCCCTCTACCTCTAGAGTCCTAATCAAAATAGGAACTGATAAGACACATGTCTTCTTAGAGTTTCAATACAATTAGGAGATGTGACACATATCCTCATGATCCCATGATTCTTTCCACTCAATTCGAAGTTGGCCTTAGAGTGCCACATAAAAGTCTCCTAGAAGCCTCCTTTTAACGTACACATGTCAACAATCTCAACCCACATGTTAGGTATAAGCATATGCACATTATTTTCTAATTTTTAACCACAAATTCACTTTAAAAGGATAAAAATTAATAAAGTTTGGAAAAACATAAATGTGGCCCAATGATAATGAAAGTGGGATGAATGTAGTGACATAGTAGTGAAATGGAGGTGATATAATGGACATAATAGTGAAAGCGTAATGGAAATGAATGACATTTTCAAGACCCAACACCTCTCTGGAATCCTTCTGAGATGTCTGGACAAAGAACAATCCATGGGGTCATGCAACAGTTTCATTCCAGCATATGTGGAGGACACCACTATTGGAAAACTACATCCCACAAGATCCTTAGACCTGGGTATTATTGGCCCACCTTATTTTCTGATGTCTTTTCATTTGTTAAATCTTGTGACAGATGCCAAATATTTGAAGGAAAACAGCAATTGAAGTCCCTGTGCTTAAAGCCAATATGTGCTAGTGGCCCTTTCTAGCAATGGGGTTTGGATTTCATAGGAGAAATTAACCCACATTCCAGTGGCCAGCACAGATGGATCTTAGTAGCCATTGCTTACTTCACTAAGTGGATTGAAGCCATTCCTACCAAGAAAGTTGATCATCATGTGGTCATGAAATTCTTAACTGAAAACATTTTCACCGGGTTTGGATGCCCACACAAATTAGTTATTGATAACGCAGCAGCCTTCAGGGCAAAAGAGTTGGTGGACATGTGTAACTCAATGGGCATTAAACTGGTACATTCCACCTCATATTACCCTCAAGGCAATGGTCTAACAGAATCTTCTAACAAGAGCCTGGTAAGGATAATGAAGAAGCTACTAGAGGACAACAAAAGGAACTGGGATTCCAAGCTAAAGTATGTTTTGTGCGCTGACAGAGTGACTACCAAGAGATCCACAGGGAATTCTCCATTCAAGCTGGAATATGGCACTAAGGCTATATTCCCAATTCAGTTGACCCTCCCTATGGAAAAATTCTTGCAGGAAGAACAAAATGAAGAAAATGATATGGCTAGAAGGATCAATGATTTAGCAGAAGTGCATCAAATTAGAGAACAATTGGTCGAAAGGTATGCAACACATCAGAGGAGAATCAAGGAAGCCTTTGACAGAAAGGCAAAGATAGATAGCTTTCAAGTTGGGGACTTGGTTCTTAAATGGGATACACTCAAGGAGAAGAAAGGAAACCATGGGAAGTTTGATGCTCTGTGGACTAGGCCTTTTATCATTTCTCAGATCCAGGGGAACAATACTTTCATGCTGCAAAGTATTGAAGGAAGGACAGTTTTTTATGGCCTAGTTAATGGGTGATTTCTAAAAATTTATGTTATTTGAGGTCTTTTGGCCTTATTATTGTAAATATGTTGTTTTATTAGTTTTAGTGTAGGCTCAATAAAATCCATGCCCAATGGAACACTAGGAAATTTTGTTGATCTAGTTTTTGTAGGAAAGGCAATGATATAGAGTTCTTAAGACCTCGTAGGGAGGATCTCATCCCCAGAAGGAGCCAGTGTTAGCTCTGCTATATAACCATGATTTTAGGGGTCAGGGATAAGCTTGGTTGGTTGTTTATGCGCAAAGGAAATCCTACAGCAGTCATTTCTTTCTTTCCTTTGCTCCACATACTCTCTTTCACCTCCATTGCTTTTGTTTTTCCTCTAAACCCGACATAAACCCCTTTTACTTTAAGCCCCAAGCGCAAAGCCTAAACCCTAATAAAACCTTCCCATATGCATTGCGCCTTTTTAACCTATTGCCTCATCTCAGTCGTTGATTTTCCCCGCTGATCTAATGGCACCTATCGCGCCCAATAAAGTTACCTGCATGACCATTTCTTGATCGTATGATCATCCCCGCCAAGATCCGAAGATATTTTCTCTCCTTGCACCCACAATTCACTTGAACGTTAGCGTGTGATGAGAGCATTTTTTCTCTCTCATACGCCACTACGTGTCAGCCTCTGAGTGTGATCACACGCCCCTGTCCTTTTACCACTTTATGCCCAAAGGCATGCGATCAATACCGTTTACCACCTAACCTATAAGCCTGTCCATTTAACTACCGTGCATCTTCACTGCCCAATCACTGTTAGATATGGCCGCCCAAGATCTAACGGCCTAAAATCAATCTGCTCTCACCTCATCCGATAACCCTGCAAAACCATTTTTCGTTTTCCTTTTCTTCGATCCAATGGTCATTATCTCCACTCATCTAACTCATCGATTTACCCATGCACGCCACGTCCTTTGACTGCTCCATTCGTCCAAAGGAAGGAGGTGGTCAGCTTGCCATTACCATTCACTGATAGACCTCAACAACCATGTTTAACAGGATGTATGGCTCAGGGAAAGAAAGGACATGCACAACCCCATAGCAGCATTTATCAATTATGGAGCTACACTAATACAAACACTCCAACTGCCTAAGAGGACAATGCAGCACCCGAGAAGATCTGATTTCCCTGCCACAGCAAGCAAGCATGATCAGAGACTCCATCAGGCCATTAAATGCAGTTGGTGGTCAATTATGACCCCTCCATACCTAAATGGCCCAAGTGCCCTGTAATGTAAAATTTATAAATACTCAGAAACAAGATGTAATCAGGTTTTATGGTTGATGTTTTGATGTAAGGTTCAACTTCTAGAGACTGTGGATATTTTGCCACTTGTAGCATCTCATCCTCATTTTCAGCTAATACAAGCTTATTTTGTTGTTAACTACTCACTTTCCATTTTCTCTCTATTCTAAGTTGTGCCTAATATGTTGTATTCTTGATCTTTATGGTTTAGCACTAGAACGTTGTCATCCTATCTATGTGTTAGATTGTTGAATGTATCATTGAATAGGTTATCCAGGTTTCTTTCTATCTAATGTCAGAGAGCTATCATCATGTCTGTGCATTTGTAGAATAGAATTTACAGGCTTCTTACTGGTTGCAGCCGGCCATCACATGGTCTTGTGCATCTGCTGGTGTGGTTAGGATTCTCCATATTCACCTTATCTCTAAATTGTGAGTAGTTGGTGGTCTAAAGCCTTGTATTATGGGGGTGTTCACGCATGTCTGGAGAGAAACAAAGTAGAAGTGGTTATCTGGCTTGAACAAGCATCATTCCTTCCATTCATCCATTGCAACAATAAGTTGAATTTATATGTTACCGGGCATCTTCGAGCTACAACCTAGGAGAGTTTCTTGGAGCACTAACAGGTGTCATAAAAGGGTGTATTGCATCCTTCAATATATGTCACAGAACTCCTCTCGCCTCACAAAACTCCTCTTATTTACAATAATAAGAGTCCTCTCAAACTGCCTATTCTCCATCTCATTCATCCTAAAATAAGTGGATATTTACATGGGTGACAAAGTGTGCTTGGGGATTTAATAAAAGGATCTATCACTAAAAAAAAAATACAATGCAACATAACAGTTATCAGCAGGAGGAACAACTTTGTCAAGCTACTTCCTAACTAGATCAAGATACTCATGAATTACCTCTTATAATGAACAAAATATAACCTCAACTACCTATAGAGCCTACCTATGCATGGTAGCAATGAAAACACTGTAGAAAACAACATCTACAACAATGTTGGTCAATCTCTTCTTCTATTCAAGGGCATGCCCAACTTTTGAAAAGTATCAAGCAAGTTAGGGTCCACTCATCCAAGCTCCTTTTCTTCTTCTACTCTCTCTGTTTAGGTTCAAAATAATAACAAAGGTCTTAGAAATTGATGGGTGGTTAAAATTTATTAGACCATTTGGGTTCTTCCATTTTTAATCATTGCTGTAATCATTGAGTCTAAATTGCAAAATCCATTCAAGTTCCTTCCTTTTAGCTGAAATTAACCTAAGTTTTGGAGAGTTGTAAGGTTTAATGGATCTAAGTATTTCTAGGCATTGAGATTAGAATCTAAGGATGAAACAAAAAAGATTTTATGTTCATGATTAAAAGAAATTTTAATTTCATGTAACAAAGTTTGAGGAAGGTCTCGGCATGGTAGAGTCCATTACAAAAACAATCAACCACTAAAAAAAGGTGAAAAGAAAAAATAAAATTTCATGCATTTTGATCCTAGAAAAGTTAGGAGGAGTGAACTAATCTGTACAATAAGGACATGCAAAATTCTTTCTTGTTATTGTACATGCAAAATTCTTTCTTGCTATTGTACATGCAAAATTCTTACTTGTAATTACTTGTACATTTATTACTTACGTGTACATTGTATTTTGATGAATTGTTGCCTGCAATCAAGATCTGCATTATCATAATCATTAAACCCTTTGTAAAATAAGGACATGCAAAATTCTTACTTGTGCATTGTCTTTTGATGAATTATTGTCCACAATCAAGATCTGCATTATCATAATCATTAAACCCTCAACTTTAGATAAAACTTATGCTTTGATCATATAAACCCTAGAAATTATTTACCTGTAAGAAAAAAACTTATATTTCATAAAAAGGAAGATGCTTTGATCATATAAACTCTCGAAATTATTTACCTGTAAGAAAAAAATCATCTTTGGTAAAAAGAAAGAACTTTCCAAAGTCCAAATTCATACCCATGTACAAATGGCCAAAATCTCCACACCCAATGGCCTTGCCCTTCCTCCATCTAATCATTAATGCTCTCCTAAGGTGTTTCCCATACAAACTCAATCTCTAGTTCGAACCCCATGAAATCCATAGATCACGTTGATCATCTTCCTTCTTCTGGCATTTCCACACAGACATGGAACAAGAAGAGAAAAATGCAGTGCTATAATGTGATGTTCTAATATGAGAATATTTTATTTAAACCCAGCATTAAACTGGAAATGAAAAAGAAAATAAATATTTATAATGAAAAATAAAAGAAATATTTATAATATAAATAAAAAATATAAATTGCAATTGGATTAAAATGATTTATTTTTAATAAGAATTTGTTAATTTTGCAGAAGAGTCTAAAAAAAAAGAAGAAAAAGTTAAAAATGATATTGGCATGTGTAAACATTTAAATATGGCATCAAGTAATAATAAAAAGTTAAATTAATAAAAATAATAAAATTCAATTTGTTATATTTTGATTTTTTTATTAACTTGTGAATAGGATTTGTTACAATACCATGGCTTATCAATACTACAAGTCCAAAAGCCATAACTTATTTCACAACCAAAATATTTTATAACAATATGACAAGATTCTTAACCGTGGATATTCACCCCCACATTACAGTAAATATTATTAACTTGTAAAAAATAGCTTTTGTTACAATACCATGGGTCAATACCATGGATTATCAATACCACATGCTCACAAAACATAAATTATTTCACAATCAAAATATTTTATAACAATAGGACAAGATTGTTAACCATGGATATTCACCCTCACTTTACCATGGATATTAACTTGTAAATCGACTTTGTTACAATACCATGGGCCAGTACCATGGCTTATCAATACCACATGCCAAAAAACCATAACTTATTTCATAGTAAAAATATTTATTTTAATTTAATTTTACAACATTTTTCTAATTCAATCTAAAAGGGAAAATGTTACAATTTGAGATATATCTAAACCCTATATCCTCTCAACTACTAAAAATATTCCCATAGAAATTAAATTAAGTTTTTAATAAAATTAAGCTAAGATGGATCTAGTCTAGTTTTTATATATATAAATCTATATATATAATATTATAATATATATATATATATATATATTATATATATATATATAATATATATAACTGACATAGATCCATCTTAGCTAAGGATGAGAAAGCAAATCACGGGGGCTTGCTTTACTAGGGAGCAATACCATACCACATGAAAATGGCATAATATATTGGGGATAAAGGGCTTTTATATTGGTAGGTATAAAAATGGGAACTCAAAGTCAATGAAAAAATATAAAGGGGTATAAAAATTGTTAATGAAAAAATGGATACCCACATTATCTAGTGGAAGTAGGGGTTTTTTTAGTTTGGGAAGGTGTATTGAGTTTGTATTGGTAGGGGGTTAAATAATGTGATTTTTAAGGGTATTTTCCAATGTATAGTCAAATTAAGGGTTTTTCTTTAATATGCCACGAACACACCTGATAGGTCATAGGTTCATTGAGTGAAGCCCCCGCAAAGCAAATTGACTAATTATAATAGATTAAATATAATGCATGATTTTTTAAAGATTTTCATTATATTATTTTCTTTGACATGATTGATCCAAAATATAGGTTTAATATTTTATAAACAATTAAGGTTTTTTAATTTATATAATTTCTTAAACATAATATAATGTGATCAAATTTAAGAGAGACTTGGGCAGGGGGCGGGGAGAGAGAGGGAGATAGTGAAAAAGTTGGAGGGTAGAGAGTGAGAAAGAGAGAGTGATAGGGGGTGGAGGGGAGAGTGAGGTGGGAGAGAGGGAGCGAGAGGAAGGAAGAGAGAGAGAGAGAGAGAGAGAGAGAGAGAGAGAGAGAGAGAGAGAGATGAAATTGGAGTGGGAGGGAGGAGGAAAGAATAAAGACATAGAGAGATAGAGGTGGAGAGAGAGAGAAGTGAAAAGGGAGAGATGGAGAGAGAGTGAGGGAGAAAGGAGAGGAGGGAAGAGAAAGAAGAGGAGAAGATATAGATAGAAAGAGAAGGGGAAGGGAGAGAGATGAGGACATAGAGATGGAGATAGACATGGAGGGGGGAGATAGTGATAGAGTTGGACAGAAGAGAGAGAGAGAGGGAGAGTGATTTGGGGGTGAGAAATAGAGGGAGGTGGGAGATAGGGGATAGAGAGGAAGGAAGATAAAGATGAGGAGAGAGAGATGGAATTGGATGGAGCAGGAGAGGGAGCGAACAAGAAAAACATATAAGGGGAAGGTGGAGAGAGAGAGGGGGTGAAAAGGGAGTCAAGGAGAGAGAGTGAGGGAGAGAGGAGAGCTGGAGGGAATAGAGATAAGGATATATATAGAGAGGGAGAGAAGGGGAAGAGAGAGATAGACAGAGAAGGGGAAGACAGGGAGAGAGAGTGTGTGTATGTTTGGGGGGTGAGATAAAGAGAGGGAATAACAAAGAGACACAAATACAAATATAGATATTATAAAGTATTATATAACCAACCTAGATCCATATTAACCCTATAACTATAAAGTGTCGAGAGGGATCCAATCTCTCGAGGTGCAAACATGTCCTCAAGTTTTGCACTAGAAAAAAAGGTTTGAACCTCAAGAGATTGGATCCCTCTCGGTGCTTGATAGGTTCGGGGTAAAGATGTATCTATGTCAGTTAATATGAAATTAAAGTAGTTTTTATTTGATATTATAGTCTTAAAATTTAAAATTTCTCTTCAAATTAATTTCAAATTGGAACTAGATCCAATTAGATTCAATGAATATAGTTTTAAAAAATACATAAGATATTTTTTTTATAAAAAATATATTTTTAAAATTCCAAATTATTAGAGATAAATAATGCAAAGTTGGTTCACCTATACACCATGTGGGGATGAAGACATGTTTAAGGAAGGATAACCTTTCAACCAATATTTAACGGCCTTTTAATCCCCTATCTCTTGTAAGTTTAGATTGCTTGACACAATTAAGATTTTTTTTTTTTTTTACCGAGGAATCGGCAACTAGAGTAGCCTCGCAACTCGCGTAACACAGGGTCAGTTCTGATTGCTACCACTATAAGCCCTAGGAATTGTGCCCGTTCCTCTCCACAGCTCCAAGCTAGTCTAGGGGATTTGAACTCGTGACCTTCAGTACGGAGCCCACCTTTCTAATGAACTTCACCGCATTCTGATTACCAACTCACCTACCCCTGTGGGGATGACACAATTAAGATTACTAACATAAAAAACTATTTCATATTATTGTAGTACTTGTTAGGTAGTTGTATTTTTGTTCTTAGACTAAATTAGTCATTCATATTTGTCATTTTTAGTTGTATTACTTATTAGGTAGTCACATATTTTAACTCGCGACTAAATTAGTGATTTATGTTAGTCGTTTTTAGCTCGGTCACTTAAGATTGCTCATTTTTCGTAGAATTTCACTTGGAAGAGCAATGGTGACTAACGTTTTTAGTCACCTAGTCACTAATTTCTCATTTTCTACTAATGACAATAGAGTTGAGGATTGAGTCAATATAACCACCAAAATAGCCTTCTCATTTACACATCTGTATGCACATACATACAATGCAACATCAAAAGATAATCTCCTTTCTTTTTTAATGAAAAAAAATATGTAAGGACTCTAACTACGTTCATCTCTAAGTTTAACAAGTGCAAAAAAACCCAAGATGCTTCATTTTTAAAAATACAATGACTAGAATTTTAACCCAATTTATAGGTAATGGTATCATTGGGGGTAATTCAAATTTTTTCATTAAACATTTATTAACCAATCTTATTGTATAATAAATAATAAGATTTATAATATTAAAACATCAATAACTTATTCATGGGAATTACAACCATCAGAGAGTGGATACACATAAATAAATAATAAAATATTGTTTCCAACACAATCTTACCATAATTTATTACTCGTCCTTATTAAAATAATCATCATACAACTATTCAATTGTTTATATGGTGAATCAGTCATAAGAACATATCAATTCAAAGATCTTAATGGTAATACAAAAAATATTTACAATATGAATTCACTATTGCAAAAAACAATTTTACAGCCTTTGCATTCACTTAAAAACAAATAAAATTCATATATTCATAAGGTTTCATATTATTTTTAATTTAGAAACAAGTTGTTATTGTTGGACACCTAATCCTAAATGGGTTAGTGTGGAAGCTGAATAGACTAAGTAGACCAAGAGACCTTGGGATGTGGAACCCAACGGTCACATGTTGTACTATAAATGTAAATCATTTGTTAATAAAAATTGTACTCTCATGTTTTATCCTTCAGATTCTCTTGCTGCCCATGTGTGTTTAACATGGTATCAAAGCGGGCGATTACTGGTCCTGCTCCAATTTGAGCCACTTGTTTTGTGGTATCTATATATATGTTAGTTCTGCCCATTACCTGAAACGCTCCATTAATTCATTGTCTGCCAGAAATCTGTTGCCTCTTCTACCTGACCTCTGGCACTATATACGCTACACCTGACTCTGGCTATTTTAAGACTCTCTTCTGCGTTACCTGACCTTTTTCTGCCATTACCTGCGCTCTCTGTCCATAAATGCTCCATTTAAAAGTGTTGCTCCATACAAAGCCTGCTCCGTACAATACACTACCATTACCTGCCTGTCTGCCATATTCTTTTTATACAGACCTGCACCTGACATTGCAAACGCTCCTCTACCTGACACTGTCATTCAGAAGCATTGTGCATTCACCTAAATGAATCGTGGCTCCAGGTTGAAACGTTCCTCTGCCTGTTCTTCGTGCGATGCTGTCTTCAGTCTGTATCTCTAAGTTTGGGCGAGGTGCTTGGTGCGGTGAGCGTGGAATCCTCACCACTAAACATTCAAATCCTGTCTGGTAATTGCTGGAGTATGCATTAGAAATCGTTTTGGTATTTGAATGTTGTTATACGCATATTATTGTGGTTATAATACCTGAACACTGTTATACGCATGTTATTGTGGTTATAATACCTGATATGCGTGGCTATAACATCTGATATGCGTGGTTATTGTGGTAATAATACCTGAGATGCGTGGAGATGATATGGTATGCTGCTGATGCATGGAGAATCCAGAGACCGATGAAAGTAAGAAAGTAAGGCGAAAAAAAGAGAGGGCATTGGGGATTTGGTATAGGAAGTCGCTTCCCTTGAATGGTACTTTTGAATGGTGTGTTCATCTCATTGTGAATCCTTCTATGGGAGTTTCATTCAAAGGGTCGTAATAAAGTCATCGTGGTATATATTATATTTGGTGTGTAACATTGGATTGTCTCTGTGTAAATTACTGGTTGTTTCATTTTAATGAGCTTGTGCGATGTACGGAGAGGCCAGAATGGTGTGAACACAACATTTGGAACATATGATTGAAGTGTTGGCATGACTGGTTTATTGAACGTCATATATATGGTATGGTTCTACATTGACAATGTGTACACAGTGCTTGAATTTGCAATACATATATTGGTGTCGATGCTCTTCATATCTGTGATTCACTTGTTTTTGAAGGCCAATATATGTCGGGTTATATGGTATGGAGCTCATGTATGGTAAATGGTTCTTACATGTGCGTGAGATATTTTTCAAGATCGTTGAAATCGTTGGTTGAGGTATTGTTAAGTGAATGTTGGCCTTGTGAGTGCATTGAAATCGTTGGTTGAGATATGGTTGAGTGAATGCTAGTTTTTATTGAATGTGTCGATAAATACTGAATGTTGGAACCTATGATTACCGTGTGAAATGCATTAAAGTTGGTGCCAATCATTATAATCCATTGCAAGTCAAATGTCTCTCCTACACAATTCAGTCAGGTGTTGACTCCACAGCTTTGTAGAATGCTCTCGTAGCTTTTGGAAAAACCCTACTCCACAGCTTGGAGTTGTTGTCGTTGCATTGGATACATTGAAGGATGTATTGAATGCTTGAGTCTTTCGTTTCGTTTTCTTGCATGAGAATATGTTGTTGACCTGTTATTTGATACATAAATCTATGCTTCATTGATGAGTAGCAGTGATCCCTGGGCAGTAGTTGCTTAAGTGATGGAAATGGTGGCGACCCTTTGGCAGATTCTGTGAAATCACCGGTAAAGAATTACAAATCAAATAATTCCATACTGACAGCTTTTCTTGGCCGACATTTGCAAATAAATCTGTTAAAAACCTTCACATGGAATACTTGTGCTTTTGATGGACCTGTGAGAATGAATACTGATGGCAAATGATTTAGAAGAATTCACTATGACAACTAAAGCATGTATACGCTAGGAAATAACATGCATTGAATTTTAGAATGAATGTGTCTTGCAGCACCAATAAGATCTTAGTCACATTGCTCTGGGCACTAAAATGAATCAAAAGTTCGTGACTTGTGTTGTGATACGTATGGTTCATTTGAAGTGGTGGAATAGTTTGCATTATATACACAGTGTTTAAAGCATTGAACAGAAACTTCAATGAGTGTGAAAGTCAAGTCTGCTTTTTCAAGCGCTCTGCATATTTTTTTAGATATATATTTCTTCCATTAGGAAGACTGAGTCACAGAGAGCATCAGTGCGTGGGAGCTGCTACAATAGTGAAGAGATTGGGTTTCTTTCTAGTGTTTACACCAATGAAAAGGGGCTGAACATAGCAAACAGAAAACTATTTATTCTTGGCTCCATCTGACTGTCAAAGGCTGAGATATTTGCGGAGAAATTACACCAGATCTGAAGTTTGAATTGCATATCATAGGGTTTATGATCAGACAATAAGGGATGTATTATTTGTCACATTGCCTGAGGATTGAGTTGTGTTTTCAGATTTAATTGTGCTCTGAAATCTCAAGGTGTTAAGGGCGAGTATGTGTTCCAAATATATTTCCTATGCCAAATTTATTAAGGAGTCAAATTGGAGGCTGAAATACTCATCTAATAGTTGCAATTATTTATTATTTTATAGACCAATTTGTAGCTGAAGATAATATCACTTCTCTGATTATATTGGTCTCAAATGGATAGAATAGATGATGTATTGAAACTATTGAATAATTTAATACTTTCCATTGTTGATGAGATGGTTAAGATCAACAAAAACTCTCTTTCCAATATTAAAATTTGTCTCCAAAATGCACATGAGAATATTGAGTTTTCACAGCTTGAGACAAAGCTATAGCAGGAATAATTACAACAGTGGAGTCATCATTTTGAACATGTTTCTATTCAGAACATTGAGACTGCAACCCATTAGAAGCAAGATAATAATGTTACAGCTGGTTCAGATTTAGTACCCAATAAAGCAGCAGTTGTACATGTAGATGCAGAAACTCAGTCTGCACTTCCCAAGCCCATCATCAGACCTTGGGAACAGCTTGTTCACAACAAGCACATAACTGGTCTTGGATATGACAAGGACTTGTCCTTTCATATTCTAGACTGCTCAAATCCCATTCAGTTTCAGAGTGCTGGATTCATTCATGATCGTTCACCTGCTCCTCATGACAATTCAGCTTCAGCTGTTCCAGACTCTGCCCTTCTTCCACAGCAACAACAACAACAACAGCAGATCATGAAATGCCAACACTGTGACCGAGTTGGCCATTTGAAAGATGACTGTTTCGATCTTCATCCATGTAAGCACTGTCATAAAACTAGTCATTCTTCACACAAATGCTTCAGAAATAAACGTCCTACAAGAACAAAGATTCATCTTGGATGGATCGCTTCTTGGCAATGGGCATCAACAGCCAAGAAGATATTCCAAACACATGTTAG
>APFE031627743.1:2856-23880 GCA_000404065.3 Pinus taeda | reverse complement strand
GGTGATTTGGACAAAAGAAGATCTACTATAGGTTATGTCTTTACTCTTGCAGGTGGAGCAATTAGTTGGATGTCAAAGCTTCAAGAAACAGTTGCATTGTCCACTACTGAAGCCGAATATATAGCTGCCTCAGATGCCAGTAAAGAAGTAATCTGGTTAAAGGGACTGCTCGATGAAATTGGAAGAATGCAGGAGAAAGTGAATGTACTTTGTGACAATCAAAGTGCTATTCACTTGGCTATAAATCCTGCCTATCATAGCAGAACCAAGCACATTGATGTAAGGTATCATTTTCTGAGACATGTGATCGATGGCAGAAAAGCAGCTCTTAAAAAGGTCCATACACGAGAGAATTGTACAGACATATTCACAAAGCCAGTTACAGTAGAGAAGCTGCGGTGGTGTTTAGCTTCTCTTGGCTTGCAAAAAAGATGATGAATGGGCATGGGCAAGGGATTAGGAAAATTGTTGTCAAGGTGGAGTTTGTTAGTTTGACAACGAATTAGTAATTTTGGGTAAAATGTAATTAGGCAGTTTTATACAAAAATGTCAGTTATGTAACAAAGGTCGATGATATAAAACTAATGAATGCCCATGAAATGTATGAGTAGAGAATCATTGTTGGATAACAAATTCCAATCCAATTCAATTTCTTGTCTTGGTTATTCTGTTGAGTTTCTTTGTTTTTCTTCATTATTTCACATATTGATACAACAGAACCATGCAAAGCAGAAAAGTCTACAAAGGTATCGAAGGGTTAGGAAACAGTCCTTTAATTTCACCTCCGCGAACAAGTGAGGAAGAGTGCGTGTGGGTTTCTCCAAGGAGCACGGTTAGTTTGATAAGGCAATGCATTTCGTAGTTACCATTCCCACGAATGTTGCCACCCACGTCACCTCATTCACCTCCATCTTCACCCACACCACCTCCACCAAACGAGCAATTTAGCATGGCGAGTGCGATCAAGCTGCCTGTATTCAGAGGAGTAGGGAATGGAGATCCAGATCAATTTTGGTTTGTAATAAAACTAGTATGGGAAGCACACGAGGTTATAGATGATAACATTAAAAAGGCCACCTTGGTAAGTGCATTGCAGGACTGTGCACTGACTTGGTATATCAAGCACTTGAATGATTACTCAAATGAAGGAATAGCGAAGATCCAAATTGGGTTGAATAGAGAGTTTAGCCAGCCGAAATCCGAAATGCAATCGATCATCAGATTTAAGGAGATCACAATGCTTCCAGGTGAAACCCCCTGAGATCTAGATCATAGGTTGAAGAGTATGTTCTACGAGGCTAATATGACATTGACAGATGCATGACACTGCACGTGGTTTGTGGTGTCTTTGACACCACACCTAAGGACGGCACTGTCACAACAAAAGATCTCAACCCAGGCAGAAGAATTGGAAATGGCGATGAGATTGCATGAGACGCCGATACAGGATCCAGGGTTGGGAGTCCAACAAATCCATGTGCAGCTACAAAACCTATGCTTGGAGATGCAGAGTTTGAAGTAGGATATGGCACCTCGGTCGGAAGCACATGAAGAAGTATGGTGCATAAAATGTAAAGGCTAGGGTCATGATAAGGATCATTGTCCAGTATTTGCGAACTATTTGGCGAGAGGAGGACCGATGTCGTTGAGACCAGAGGCTCAGGTGGGGTCAAGTGTAGCACCTGCACTCTGGTGCGCGATCTATCAGGTGGGAGTAAAGCACAATCCAGACAACTGTCACTCGTTGCAGAAGTATACGCAGACTCCACAATAGCTATTGTGTAATTTCTATAGATCAGTGGGCCACGATGAGCAGACATGTCAGAGCTATGAGCTAATGATGGATAGGACTCCAGCCTATTGAATGTAGACAGAAACGCGAGGCTAGGATCCAACTGCTGCAGTGCCACGTAGTGAATTCCAAGGACGCGGACGAGGACAAGCAGGAATGGGACCCGGACGAGGGTGTGGACAGCTAATCTATTATAATTTTGGAGGACCAGGGCACTACACTCATGATTGTACCAATCCAATGTGAATTTCTTATCTGTATTGCTATCAGTTGGACCATGAAGAAGTAGATTTCCCAACGTTGATCGCACCGATGCATGAAAAAGGGGTGCTACAGCCTCCTCTGACACATAATATCCAAATTATGAGGTCAGAACTGCGTGAAGAAGACCCTAATGTGAACATGGTACTCAGAAGTGGTGCAAATATAGGGGACGATAAGGGAAAGCAACCTGAGGGAGATACATGGGTTTGCAAGGCTCCTACGAAAGAACCTAAGTTTGATGTCGAACGCGCAAAGGATGCATTCATGGAAGCTAAGAAGAGCTTCATGAAGGCCTCTACATCAGTTAGTAAGGAACAACCAAAGCCGAGCATGGATCCTTCTATGCTTAGTACCTTTTTAGAGACATGCATGAAGCTGCTACATAACAATAAGTCAGTTAAAGGACTACAAGAGTTGATTACTAGGTGCGTAAGGTCAAGGGAACCATGCATGGTTCAAAAATTGGGGAAGCATGCCTTGTGCACTAGAAGGGAAATGCGATTGACGGCGCAAATTGGTCAATATGAGATGGATCAGGTCATCCTAGACCTAGGCTCAGACGTGAATGTGTTACCAAAACAGACATGGGAATGCATGGGCAGGCCCACGCTACAGTGGTCTCCTATCCAGTTATGGATGGCAAACCAAGAAAAGATCGTGCCCATGGGAAGATTGCAAGGGGTAACTGTCGATATCGAAGGTGCGAGCACGCAGACTAACTTTGAAGTAATAGAGATTGTGGATGATAGTAACCCTTACCCCACTCTGTTAGGAATGGACTGGGCCACGGATATGAATGGAGTCATCAACCTGAAGAAGCGGAAAATAATTTTCAAGAAAAATTCCCTACGTGTAGTGGTTCCACTTGAACCGCCGAAGGGGCACACTACATAGAACCAGTGCGTGAGGATGACAGCGACGATGAGCTGGATTGCATCTATTAGATAACAGCACAAGGCCAAGATTGGGTGAACTCAACTGAAGATGGAAGAATCTCATGGGAGTGCAATAGTTCATGTACTTTGGATTTGGACAAAGAAACAGAACGCTGGCAGAACCGGTTGCGCGAAGTAACAACGCTAAGTTGCAACATGATGGTTAGATCACTGTGGTGCGTGAGGTCTGAAGCAAGGGAACTGCTGACATATAATGGGGAGATGGGCATGGATGAATTCCTAGACAAATTCGAATGGTTAGCACCAAAACAGCAAAGGTACAGTGTGTTGGAATGGGAGTTGAGCGCAACATCGACACAATGGTGGCAAACACATTAGAACAATATTGGGAACTGGAATGAATGCAGGAGATGAATGCACTTACGATTTGGAAGGCCACGACGTTGAAAGCAAACAAGAAAGCTAGGGAAAAGCAGTTTGCGTAGTCACTTGTGTTGATGGGTACAAACAAGTGCTAGACAAGCACATCGCAGGCTAAGGATCAACCTGATGCAGCAACAAGAAAATCGACGCACACCGAAAATATCCTGCGACAAAACACTCACCAGGCTACATGGGATAATTAATCAATTTTAACAGGTACGACGGACGGATTGGGACCTGCGCGTACCAGCAATTCGATGGGCTTATAGGACCATAAGCAAAAACTAGGGCATTATAATATCAAGAAGTAAGGAAACTAGGAAACTAGAGAAGAAGCTCCTGGCCGTAGAAGGGACAGGAGGTGAGGACCTGTGTAAAGGAATGAGGCAGTTATAAGAAGACATTAGGAGAAGGGTCATGAGACTTCATGAACTCGATGATGAGTGGGCATGGCGAAGAAAGAGAAGTGTGATCATGAACGAAGAAATCGATGAACTAAACACCGAAGTCGAGAAAGCAGGCTGCGAGAAATTAAGCATGATGGGACCAAGGCTAGCGTTATAAAGAGTAGCAACCCTGCTATCAGGGCTACAACCGCACCTTACGAAATAAGGGAGCACGCTACCTAAAGAAGAGCGTGGTACACCACCAAACATAAGGGTATTTGAAGGGTGCTCGCAACCTGGGTTAGCCGAAAAATTGACGCCTCGCACCAGGGGTGCGACCCCCTGACTATCTATAAGAAGCATAGTCTCAGCAGCCCACACATTTGAGAGAAGGCAAGGCACTATAAATGAGTCTGCAGAAGAGCTGCACGGACAGGAGATTCAGCGCAGGATCAGTCTGTCACAAGTATCGTGGTCATGCCTATGAATCTACACTGCTGCACAGGTAGGCTTGGAAGTGACCATTGATGTCACTATTCATGACAAGAGTTCTGACTTAAGGCCAAAAGGAGCAGGTGGCAGACCATTAAGACAAGAATTAAGAGATAGATTCGGGATGATCTGCTGCCAAATAGGTATTGTTGACTTAGATATGGAGGGAACGACCGAGTTCAAATTCAAAAGTTACCATAAAAGCTCATGGGGTATCTGCGGGACGACACTTGGTGGTTTGAGATTTGAGCCAGTACAGAATGATGAATGTCAAGCTACCTTGCCACCTATAAGTATGTGACCGAACATAGACACAATGTCTAGAACTAGAGTGTGGTTCACGGAAGTTAATCTAGAACCCCGGGTGACCCTGGAAGAGCTGGGAGAGGTAGCAGGTGCACTAGAGGTGGCGAAGTCCGCACGCACACTACAACCATAGAAAAAAAAACAGCCAATGGGGCCAGTCTGGGTATCACCATGCAACCCAAGGGTTAGTAAATTATTAATGAAAGAGAAGGGAAAAGCTGTTATCACTTAAACAGAGGAGGAGGAGTAATATTTGCAAGCCCTAATAGCCCAAATTGAGGCACAGGGTGATGAGGCAGAGAATGTCTCCCAAGCGCTGTCAGAGATAGGGTTACCCTCCTACATTCCCCCATGGAAAGGGACAGCTAAAATACCAAAGGACCTAGAGGCCACGAAGAGTGCGCTCCAGACCCTGCTTCTTCCGAATGAGATAAGGTTTGATGGTCGGCTGCTGGGATAGGTATCGAACATCAAATTTGAAGACTGGGACCTCACAGATAATGAGAAGTTCCCACAGTTGATCGTGGAGAAATTACTGCAGAACAAATGGTTGCGTGGTGTGTAGATGGCTGAGTTACTCCATCTGCGGTGGATACCCCACTACCACAGTGCGGCCATCAGAATTTTTGTAATTTGGCAGCTACTGTGCCTAGTACATGATGGGTATCTGTGGCTAGAGGAGTCGATTCCCATCACGACTGATTTAATTCACCAAATATCATGAGTGCCTATTAAAGGAAACAATCCCATGGACATAGCAGGGAAGAGCAGTGACTTGGGCCTCGCAGAAGCTATGAAAGCCAAGTATAAGCTAGAGAAAAGGAAGCAAGGGTATGTAATAGAAAGCATCAAGGACCAAGGGGTGTGTGTCACCACCTAGCTACTGGCTGGCAAGCTCATGAGGAAATGTCGCGCAGATGAAGTCCCAGCATTCATAATTACGTTGGCGGAGCAGTGTGTAGAAGGGGTCCAGTGCAATTGGGTGCAGTTTCTCTACGAGGAATTTTTTACGAATTTAGTTGGAGTTGAACTTGTAGATCACGAAACTACGAATGAAGGTGCCATCCTCTATGCCCCCGAAAGTTAGAGAGCATCGCCACAGTGCCATTCAATCGGGGTTGGAAGAAATAGATCATGTTATCCAAGACTGCACAAGGTTGTTGGACCAATCGCTCATCACCCTCACCTCATTACAGGAGGACCCAATGCTACAGAAATTATAAATAGAAGCGCAGGAATTAAAACAAGCCTATGACCATGTTCAAGGGACCACGCAGATGGTTGTCCTTACCCAACGAATAGCCAATATGAGGAAGGCCCAGGCTCTAAAAGAACAAGTGGACGTTGCACGACAGAAAGAAGGAGGCCTTAAAGAATGCATCCAGCCTTGGCTCGAAGAAGCACTCATGGTCACCGCCATGATCGAGGAGAAGTTGGCCCAAATGTAGGACACATATGTGGAAAGGCAAGAAGGGGCCTCCGACAACGATGCCTCGGAGATTCGTGCACAATTGGTACAACAGATAACAGAGGAATGTGTGGTAGACGTAAGCAAATCGCAGAGATTGTTGGATGAACTTCACGCAAAGATCACCGCACTGGCCAAGTGACTCGGGATGAGTCACGATGTTTCTGTTCAGGGCCTGTTGGGTAGTAGATCCCCCACATAAGGGTTTTGGGGCTTAAAGCCCACATTTTTTTAGTAATGGTATTGTAATAAGTCAAGTCAAAAGGTAGTCCACCCTAAAATATTGTAAATTAATCTAGAATGTGTCAGCCTACCCATGGTCCGTGGACCATGGGAATGTATAAATAGAGCAAGGGTCTAAGTATAGAAGGTAGTTTTTGGTGGAGTGTTACACAGTAATTTGTCACCATTTGTCACCGTCCCTGTTACCTCTCTCCTGCACCCTAGAGGACGCATTTTGGGACTTGTGAGAAGTGACAAGACTTGAAACCACTTGCATCATTCCCCTCTGAACATGAGCTTCACATGCCTTGAAGACATCTCCTGCAGCTTGCCCATAAAAATATCCCTTTTTACATTAGTGCGGGACCAGTGTATTCTTCCCGTGCCAATGGGAAAATCCTCTAAAAGGGGCACGCTATTAGCGCTCTGTCCCAGAGTCGCAATCGCGCCAACCTATTTGGGCAAATTTTTTAACCAATCAACCTCCGAAAGCTCTCTCCAACTCATTCACCAACTGCATCTATGTTAAGTGAGGATGGTTTGGCTTCGAATCTCCTTGAATGGGAAGTAGTTTGCCACCCTTCCATGGAAGTTTCCAAGTGATGAGGCCAAATCCATTATTGTTGTGATTGATCTTATCCCTTCCTTTTCATCTATAAAAGCTTGTATCCATGCCTTGAGCAAGCTAGTGGTAGTGGTAATTATACTAGTGCTGAAAGGAAGATATCAAGAGATTAGAGTTGCAAGAGCCTTCTTTGTGTCCTTAAGGCTTAACCTAAGTAGGGAGATCTTGTCACCAAAGAGAGAGAGGCTTGTCCCTCATCCCTTCAAGATTTGCAAGACTTGTGTAGCTGAGCACCCAGCCAAAGGAGGACTTGACGTCAGGACGCTGGTTGTATTCTCCTTTGTTGATCATTAATAATAGATGACTATCATTATGGTTCCACTCTCATTGTTGTAATGATTAATGTTGAGTTATGTCCTTCCTGACTGATGTATAATTGCATTTATTAGATTTCACGCTTGTGTTTGTGTTGTTCCCTTTGTGTGCAGGTGTCCATTCACGAGGATAGTGGAGGATTGTGACCGGCCAAGGCAAAGGAGCATGGGCGACGTCTCTTCTACAAACAAAAGCGTTGGAACCCAAGTAGGTCTTCATCACCTACCTTTTATTTGCAATTAGGAACCTGCGTGGTAGCATTGTTTGATTGTTGCTAGACCCATTCTGGGCTAGTAGGGATCACCTCTATCCGTAGAGGGGATTTACCTCTCCAACAATTTGGCGACTCCACTGGGGAGTTTAGCTTGTTGTTTGATTTGTAAACTTTAGACGGAGTCTGAAGCACGGCCAGATAGCCTTCAAAACACTATTGTTTTGCATTAGTAAAGTAGATCAAAGCCACTTCAGTCAATCTCCAGTTTGGTTTATGGACTGAACAATTTGGAGTTTGTCTTGCCTCTTTGGTTTTCTCTTGTTTGCTTGCCTGGATAGCTTTTTGGATTGAATTTCTTGCTGCCTCTTGCTTCCTGGCTTGCCTAGATACTATAAACCGAGCTTTAGACCACTTATTTTTCTTTTTGACTTGGAAAACTTCATTAGCGCGGTTTTTCCTTTGACAGTCGCGCTAGTGGCCCTTGTTGCTAACTGACAACCCGCGCCAATCTCTGTATAGCGCGAGTTACAGCCTGACAGTCGCGCCAGGCCTCTTAGCTTTTTGAGTTCGCTTGTTTGCCTGCTTTCTGAGCTTGGATTTGCATCTTACCACATCTTTTTCAGTTGCTGGAGTGTGTTTGATCCTTGTCTGACTGGTTCTTGACCTCCATCCTTCGGGTGTTTTCTTTTGTCTACCGATTTCACACCTTAGCCCTAGGGCATCTAGTGGCCATGTATGTCGAGCCTTCCATAGGAGTTTTGGGTTTCTTGATTGTCCAGTCGACTTTGCGATTGCTTTTTGCACTTGTTCAGTGATTGTTGAAAGTGTTTTTGGTTGATTTCCGAGTGACTTGCTTCTTTCTTGCTTGGATTTCATTTTAGCCTTGTTTGAGCTTAGATCACATAGCTCATACAAGCTTTTGCTTTTCTTTTGGTTTGAAGAACTGTTTTGGTGTCTTGGGATTTCATTGTGTTCTCATTGAGTGAATTTGTCTCTTTTACTCAGTGTTATTGTCTTTCAAAATTCATTCTAGTGCATTGTGCCTTTGAAAAAGAAATCAAACAAATCTCTTTTGCGTTTAATAGTTAATGGAATAGAACTTTTCGTTGATTTGTATTCTTGAAAGGAAAATTCTTTTTATTTATTTGCCATTAGCTGCATTAGGGTGTTTGATTGATTGTGCTCATTTTGTTTGATTGAAAATTCTTAACCCTCTCATAGTTAGTATTCATCGAACGAAATGGTATTCTTTGGCATATAGCTTGCATCTAGGCAATTGCGAAAGATCACATACGGTAGGACCTGAAATCGAAACTTAACTAAAGATCAACCATAAAATAAACCGAATAAACTTAAAAACGCATTGGAACATAACGCTCACATTCTAGAGGTCTAGGCTAGAGACGTGCTCCAGCATCGTTAAACGTAGTCACTTTTGTTCTCGCATTAAGGTTGGGTGATTCCTCCTTGTGTGATTTGATTGTGGTCTAGTACGGACTTGGGCTCCCATGTACCGTCACATATATATGGGGAGACTCCACTAGGTTTTCATCCTTGATCTATAGGAAGTCGTGTCTGCTGCCTTACAAGCCATAACGCACCGAACACAGCATTCGGGAAGATTGACTGCAGTACGGAAAGTCTTGGTTCTCATGTGATTGCCAAGGTGTATAAGTAGTTTTACGGATTGTTTGGTAAACCCCTTGCCTAGTTTCTCTAGAGCAGTCACTTTTTGATCCTTTTCAGACTCTGTAAAAGAAAAGGCTCTATTGAGCATTTGTCACTTCGGGCTCATTAAACATTCAAAGGCGACTAGAGTCATCTTTTTTCCTTTTCTTGACTCTTAAAACATGAAAAGGTCAAGTTGTGTCCTAATGTCTTAAAAATTTATTCGGCCACGATAACATTTACCTTGTTAGATCTTGTTTGCGTTTAGTTTTGAGTAGGGTCTCTTATCGTTAGCTTGTCTAGGGTCTTTGTTTGATCATCCTGGCAGATCCATCGATCCCGTCTCCCGTCCCAAGTGACCAAGGGTCTCCTTCCTCTGCTGCCCCTGAGACACCAGCTTGCGGCGACACTTTCCCTATTGTTCCGAGTGTCCAACCGTTGAACTCTCGTGCTCCAGAGGACGAACTTTATGACTTGTTTTGGAACCCTGTTTGGGAGCCTTCTGAAGAGGATTTTCCCACTACTCCTGTTGGTGTTTCATCTCCGATGGCTTCTTTCGACATGGAGGATACATCTCCTGTATCGAGTGGAACGCCCATTATGTCGAGTATTGATACTCCCATTCCGGCTACATCCCCAGTTATCTCTACGCCCTACACTGTTACACCTCTCGGTATCACGGTGTCGGCGCGCTATAGATATCTAAGGGATGCTATGAGCTCTGTGACTTCCTCTTCTATGTGGGATCACAACATTGTCCCTACTATGGGACCATTTGTTTCCCAAGTTCACCATACTGCTGTTACATCAGTTCCAACCAATCTGATCGTCTGTGTCGCATCATCAACTCCAGTTGTTAGTGCCGTTACAGCATCCTCTGCTGTGACTTTTGTTGCCGACCCATCCCGAGGCCTGGTACAAAGTGGTCCATCGGCACATACTGCTAGAGTTGTCCATCCCACGAGTGGTGCCCTGCCCTTTTCTAATGCTATTTCAGTAGGGGGGACATACTCCCAGTACTTGCATGCTGTCCAGAACCCAGGCAGGCAAGGCCCCTATTATAATCCCGTCAATCATCATTTGTATACTTCCTTGCCATCTGAGCCCTATGTTGACGGTTCAGTTCCGCTAAATGTGGCTTGGGGTACCACCGGATATGGTGGTGGCCAATTCCGTCTAGGTCAAGGGCAGCCATCCCAAGGACCATCCTATCAGGGTCAACCATCCTACTCGCAGCCCAATCATGGGCAGCAGTATTATGGCTAGACCTATCTAGGTCAACCTGGAGGCTCGCAAGGACAACCCTATCAGGGAAAACCTTTAGCCTCTGGTGGTCCATCTTATACATATCTTGGGCAACCTTCTGGAAACCCGGGACAACCCTATGCTCAGCAAGGACAACCTGGGCCTCAGCAGGGATACCCTTTGGGGCAACCCTATGGGAACCCGGGACAACCTTACGGTCAGCAAGGTCAACCCAGAAACCAACAAGGTTACCCTTCTGGGCAAGGTGGCCAGCCTTACGCACAGCAAGGCCAGCCCACTGCCTAGCCTAATCAACCATATGGTCTACAAGGACAACCTTCGGTTGCGCAAGGATAGCCCATGGCTCAGCAAGCTCAACCTTCTGGGCAAATGGGTCCGTCTCAGATCCAACCAGGACAACCTTCCGGCCAGATGGCCCAACCTTCACAAGGATATCTTTCTGGGGCAGCTCAACCAGGCATGCAGATGGTTCCTGCGTCACAGCCTCAACTCGGTTACCAACCCCAGAATCAAGCTAGTCTCTAGTCACAAGGTGGGTACCAATCCCAACCTTCTTATTCAGGTGGGTACCAATCCCAACCTTCTTATCAGATGCCACCTGGTTCCCAGGCTCAATATGGAGCACAACAACCATATGGATACCAGCAACCCCAGGGGAAAAATCAATATACCCCGTATCAAAATTACCAACAGCCGCAGGCCAAACCTTATCAAAATTATCAACAACCTGCAGGGCAGTATGGTAACCAATGGGGCGCTGGGGGGCAGAACCAGTATCAACCATCCGGTTCCAGATATAACCCTTATGGACCAAATTCTTATGGACAGGGTCCTTTTGGACCTGGTCCATCTGGACAAGGTCAGTGGGGGAAACCAGCAACTGGATGGAATTTTGGCTCTACCTCATATCCACAGATGTCCTTCAACCCGCAGCTACCATTTCTAGCGACGTTGGAACTGCCCAATGTGTCGAAGTTAACAAATGATCCCATTTTGCATAATCCACAATGGCCACCAATTCCAACTAAAATACCCGGCGACTGTCCCAAATTCGACGGCAAAGCCAGAGAAGATCCTCAAGCCCATGTAATGACGTATCACCTATGGTGTTCGTCTAATTCATGGCTTGATGATTCAATCCGACTTTGACTCTTCCAAAGGACTCTCACTGGTTCTGCCGCTAAATGGTATATTGAATTGACCCATGCGTCATTTCAGGATTTTAATTCATTGGCTATGGCATTCCTTAATCACTTTCAATTACCCATTTGGTACGAGACAGGGACCCACCTCCTTACGTCTCTTAAGCAGGATACAGCTACGCACATCTCCGATCATATACATGAATGGAGAAGGCGCCGCCGGTTGATCAAGTTTTGGATTCCTGATCAACTCCTCACCGACTGGTTCACGACTTCCTTTGTCCCTAAGATTGCACGGGACATTGCTATGGGAGCCTGCGTGACTAAAGAGCAAGCGATCGCGCGTGCTCAGTACCTGGACTTAGTTTACTCTCAGTCAGGTACTTTGTATGAATATTTGCCTAACGCCCCGAGGCTCGGTACATCCAAGGCTCTGCCAAAGCCATCTGTCGATGGAGTTATTGGCTCTGTGAATCCGGCCTCCAAAAAATCACCTTCGAACCTTGGGAAGCA
This sequence comes from Pinus taeda, assembly GCA_000404065.3. Taxonomy (NCBI): domain Eukaryota; kingdom Viridiplantae; phylum Streptophyta; class Pinopsida; order Pinales; family Pinaceae; genus Pinus; species Pinus taeda. The sequence continues at coordinate 11,888 of APFE031627743.1, read as the reverse complement.
AAAATCAGATGCTTCTAACCAAAACACTTCTCAGGGTGGTTCAAATTCTGCAAATACTTCCGAGGTCAATGCCGTCCAGTCCACCATGGCGGGTAAGGCCTTGAAAGGAAAGAAAAAGGGGAAAGGAAAAAATAAATCTGAACAACCTAAACTGGAATCCTCCAAACCTCCAGCTGAGGAAGGAGCTAAGCGCAAACCAAAGTATCCTTGTCTCATTTGTGAGGAGGATCACTATACTAAGGACTGCCCAAGGCGATCCGAAGTTAGTCGTTTATTGAAAGGCGCTCCTAGGGTTCCTGCGGTTCTTAAAGAACCTTTCCCTTCTCAGCAAACCCAAATGGTGGTTGATCCGTCTTCTTCTCCCTTTGGTTCCCAAGTCTTCATGGCTGGGTCTATTCCCATTCATGTAACGAATCGAGCAAAGGAGTATCCGTCGAACGCCGAGAAGGAGCCCGAGGTTCCCTCAAGTGCTCCTTCGTCTAGTTCTGGTCCGCTCCATATTGAGAGACCAAGTACTGAGACGACCATCTGAACCCCTCCTAAAGGAGTACTGAGAAGATCTTCTTACAACCCGAATGCTCGTGCTACCCAGCACTATAGCATAATTGAGGACTTAGCGCAGGCTCCGTCAGCTATGTCAACCTTAGAAGTTCTCTAGAGCTGCCCCCCTCAGAGGAAGTACCTGCTATCGGTCATCGGTGGCATCGACCCGCCAGATTCGGATCTGATTACCTTTGATCTCGAGAGCCATGTCCCGAGGCTTCCTCATCAGATTGCTTTTCTTATCCAAGTCGTCATCAATTCCAAAATGATTCATCGCATAGTTATTGATGAGGGCGCATTGACTTGCATTATGTCTATTGCTTGTTGGAGAGCGATTGGGTCTCCGACTCTGAGCTAGTCTCCTACGACTTTGGAGGCTTTCGATGGGAGAGAATCTCGTCCTTATGGTATTCTTCAACGATTGCCAATCACTTTAGAAGGAAAAACCGTTGAAGTAGAAGTCGAGGTCGTTGACACGAATCTCACCTATAACCTCCTTCTGGGCCAGAGTTGGACGTATGCCATGCGTGTCGTGGCTTTATCCCTCTTCCGTGTCATCCATTTCCCTCACCAAGGGAAAATTGTCATGGTGGACCAGCTCTCCTTCTTTGCTTCCTTTTCTGAAGGAAATGTACCTTTCGTTGAACATACCTCTATTCCTTTTGAGAGTGTGGGAGCCAGGCTCTTCAAAGATCCCACCCTCGTGGGTGTTTTCTCCCTCCCACCTCCCAACCTCACCTCTATCTCTATGATTTCGGTTCGTTCTGATCCCTGGGCCCTTCCCCCCATCGACCAGATAGAATCATGGAGCGAGGAGATGTTGTTGAGTCCCACCGAGCTCAACTACATCGAAATCATTGCTGCATCGGCCCCTTCTGTTGAACCCGCTGCTTCAAGTGGGGCTCTTGACTCGTACGAATTCCCCCCCTGGTTTGAAGAATACGCCTCCTCGGATCCGTTAAAGGAAATATTTCCTTCCGACGAGGCCATTATAGAGACCATGTCTCTCGAGGAACTTCCATGGTCCCATCTTCACCACAGTTCCTCGTTTCTCCCTACCCTCTGGGAAACGTTGGCTTGTCTCGAGCAGTTTTCTCCATGTCTCCCTTCACAGCCTCTTCAGATTCCCACCCAGATCTATCAAACATCGTCTGAAGGGAATTTGGGGAACATTACGCAGACCCAACCCATCAACATCTCTGTCAAACCAAGGATTGTCAAGAATATCTATATAGGAGTCACTTGCACTCCTGAGGAGATTCAAATATATATAGCGCTTTTTTGCGAATTTCGCGACGTTTTTGCGTGGTCCTACAAAGAGATGCCCGGCATCAATCCATCCATTGTAGTGCATGAGATACCTACGTATCCCGGGGCCAAACCTGTTCGCCAGCGTTTGCATCCTGTGCACCCCCGTAAGGCTGCAGCTATTAAAGAGGAAGTTGAAAAACTTCTTAAAGCTGGTTTTATTTATCCTATCCCACTTACAGATTGGGTCTCAAACATTGTCCCTATGGATAAGAAGTAGGGTACTATTCACGTCTGTGTCGATTATCGCGACATTAATCGAGCCTGCCCAAAAGACAACTACCCCACACCTTTCATTGACCATCTCATTGATGAGTGTGCGGGCAGTGAAATATATTCGTTTATGGACGGCTTTTCTTGCTACAACTAGATTAATATCGCCCCTACTGATCAACACAAGATGGCCTTTATCTGTCCGTGGGGTACTTTCGCTTATAGAAAGCTCCCCTTCAGTCTTAAGAATGCCAGCGCCACCTTCCAACGTGTGATGTCCTACGCCTTTCACGATATTCGGCACATCGTACAGCCTTATCTGAATGACCTTCCCGGTCATTCAGCTAAGCGCTCCGACCACCCGTCCCATCTTCGCGAGATTTTTCTTCGCTCTCGACACTAAAATATCTGACTAAACCCACATAAATGTGTCTTTTGCGTCTAATTTGGCCGAGTTCTCGGGTTTATCGTCTCCAGAGAGGGCATCCACTTGGATCCCCTTAAAGTCAAGGCCATTTTGAATCTTCCTCCCCTTGCTTCTTTGAAGCAATTGTAGAGTCTGCAGGGTAAAGCTAATTTCTTACGACGATTTATCCCAAACTATGCTGAAGTGGCAAAGGGTTTCACACGGTTACTTAAGCGTGACACCCCATTTCGATGGGATGCCATAGCTGAGGAGCCTTTTGCCCGTCTCAAAAATCTTCTAGTTTCCGCCCCTTTGTTGCGGCCTCCAAATTATCATCGTGATTATACGCTATATTTGGCCGCTGCTGACACCACCATCGGTATGGTTCTGGTACAAGATGACGACGATGGCATCGAACATGTTATTTACTACCTTAGCCGCAACTTGTTAGATACGGAAACTCGATATGCTTATGTCAAGAAGTTGGCCCTTGCTGTTGTCTGTGCTGTTCAACGATTCCGTCACTACATCTTGTTGCGTACTACGACGGTGATCTCTGATTGCAACCCCATGACTTATATTCTGTCACGACAATTGCTGGGGGGAAATACTCGAAGTGGATAGTCATCCTCCAAGAGTTTGACTTGGAATTTACTGCTGCCAAGTCTAAGAAATCACTTGTCTTTGCCGAGCTGTTGTGTTCTTTGCCATCCTCTGCTGCCTCCTCTCAGATAGAGGATTCTATTCCAGACGAGACTCTCTTCCTTATCAGCACCCTCGATCCTTGGTATGGGGACATTATTGTCTACTTGCAGACGTCCTCTTTCCGTCCCGAGACCTCTAAGGATGCTCGTCGACGGATTCGACATCAAGCCCAACCATATCGCATTGTTGGGGACACCCTGTACTGTCTCGGTGTTGATTCTGTTCTTCACCAACGCTTGACCTTCGAAGAAGCCGAGAGAGTTCTGAATGACTGCCACTCTGGTGCTTGTGGTGGTCACATGTTTGGATATGCCACTGCACAGAAAATCTTCCGTGCTAGCTATTTCTGGCCCTCCATTTTCAAGGATTGCATTCTTGCTGTCAGTTCCTGTCATGAATGCCAGATTTACCAACGGAAGATGCGTGCACCCCCCGCTCCGTTGCACCCCGTTGTAACCGTCGGCCCCTTTGCCAAGTGGGGCATCGATTATGTGACCTGTAACCCTCGTTCGGCCGGGGGGCATGGATACATCATCGTTGCCGTAGATTATTTTACGAAATGGGCCGATGCAATGCCTACATTGTCAGAAGACGGTCACACTGCGGCGCAGTTCTTGTTTAATCATGTTATTTCGCGGTTCGGAGTACCACAAGCCATCGTCACTGATCACGGAAAACATTTTGGTAATCACATGATGACCGAGTTAACAACCCAGCTAGGCCTTAGGCATGATAGTTCAACCCCGTACTATCCTTGGGCAAACGATCAAGTGGAAGCCGTGAACAAGGTTTTGGTCACGATGCTTCAAAGAATTGTTGGCATGCATAAGTCTAGTTGGCATCTGATGTTGTTCTCCGCTTTGTGGGCCTACCGTACCTTCGTGAAGGACGCCACCAGTTTCACTCCTTTTCAGTTAGTTTATGGACTAGAGGCGACCCTTCCCATTGAGTGTGAGATTCCTTCACTGAAGTTAGCCGTCAAGTTACTCCCTGATACTACCCCTATAGAAGAGTGACTTCTTTACTTAGAACGGCTGGATGAGACTCATCGTCTAGCCTCCCTAGCTATTGAAGCTCAGAAGAAGTGAGTGAAAACTCACTTCGATAGCGCTGTTAACCCCCGCTCTTTCATCGAGGGAGATCTAGTACTGCTCTATGATCAAGCTAACGATAAGCTGGGAGCAGGAAAACTCGAGCCTATGTGGCATGGGCCCTATATTGTGAAAAGAGTTTTACAAAAAAAGGTGCCTATGAGCTTATAGATTATGAAGGTAATCCCCTGGACAGGCCCCGAAATGGGCTTTATCTCAAGAAATATTATGCATGAGTCCAGGCACTCTCTCTTTTTTTTACATACGTATGCTTTCAACAGTGTGTTCTGTGTGCGTGTTTGTTTAGTTTTGTAGGTATATCGGCATGATTACCACTTATTGTGTCTTTTGCTTCTTGAACATATGTCTGGATCACCTTACGTTGGTTTCGCTGATGGTGCTTCCCGCAGTACTCGCAACTTGTCATCTGCGGCATGGGTGATCTACGATCCTCATGGTGAGTTAGTAGATATTCAAGGAGTGTGTCTAGGTTGTACGACGAACAATGTGGCTGAATATAGTGCTATGATTGAATTATTAGCTGAGGCAATTAACCTCGGCATTCGCACATTGGTTGTAAACTTGGATTCTCAACTTGTAGTCCACCAGCTCAACGGACGTTATTCCGTCAGAGATCATCGCATTTTAAGGTTGTATTTACGTGTTAAGTTATTGGAAAGAGATTTTTATTACATTACTTATCAACATATTCCAAGACGACTTAATACAGTAATCGATGCATTAGCTAATTATGTATTGGACAGACATTCGCATAATATGTGAATCAAACATAATACAAGAAGCATAAAATACAATAAACCATAACAACATGTATATATATATATATATCATGTGGCACACTGAAGCGCTCAAAAAATAAGTGTACATGTCTAGATAGAGTCTGTGTTCTCCATACATCTGAGGCACATGTCTCTCAAAAAATATGCAAAAAGTAAAGCCTAGGAGTCTAATCGCGGTGGTGCTCATGATAGCACGTCACCGTGCACACCAATCATCTCAGCAGGCGATGAATGCGAGTCGGCACCCCCACTGTGTGCCTCTGATATGCAAAAGGCACGTCCGCCAATCTGGCATAACCCGGAATCCCTTGGGTGAGTCCCTCGAGATTCTGTATCAGCTCTTCCCCCACGGTACCCCCTGCCTGAGGGTCAGCTACAGGTTGGCCCCTCCACGCTATAGGAGATAGGCCGGCTGGTCGCTCTGGGCCAACATCTGCATATACATATAATCGTCATCAGAACAGGCATGTACTAAAAAGACAAAAAAAATGAAAATACATAAAACATCAAAAAAAAGGAGTTCATACCTAACTCCTCCTCCCAGTCCTCTCCCTCTGGTAGTGGGAGGTCTGGGTCCCCCATGAAATTGGTCCCCGCGTACGGCCAATCCTCCACCACGATCAGCTATTGGCGGAGCCATATGAAGAATTCGGGCTGCCATGACATCTCCTGGCCCCCTCCTCCTCTGGGCATCAATGCTGCCCAGTGAGCCATCCTAGGCTCTCGTGGCAATGGATCAGCCACTACAGCTCCCTGGATCTGGAAAAGTGGTAATCGTTCCAAGAAGAACAACACCATGATTGAGCCATACATGAACTGTTTCACCCCTGCGCGCTTACAATTTGTGAGCTGCCTTTTGATATTAGTAGTCACGGTTGTAGCCCAATCAAAGATGGTGGGGCTGAGACATTCTGTCACGAGTATCAGATGGTTCTTACTCGCCTCATGGGGTGCTTGTACCCCAGCTGCACGTGTGATGGTGAATAAAATCACCTTGAGTGTTAAGCGCTGGATGGTGTTGATAGTCACCTTAGCACTCTGTCTCCCAAATTGTGCTTCTGGACACACTCGGGCCTTTACTTCACCTACCTTCTCTCTGGAAGGTCTACTGCCAGTCAAAATGGGAATTGCCCCTCTCCATGACAACCCAGTGATGAAATATACATCAGATACCTCCAGCTCTAAGGTTTGGCCCTGTAGACGAAATACTTGGTCATCCACGTCCCAAACATCAATTATGAACTGTAAGAATTCAGGTTGAGATCGCATGTACGATGTGAGGAAGAACTTTTTGAGGCCATAGTCCCTCAAAGCATTCATACACCCCACATCCTCAATGGCCAAGGCATCCATGGCATCATGTTCTCGTTCTTTCCATTCCACTACCATTTTGTCTTGTTTCCTGCACCCACAAAGACAAATAAACCATCATTAGAACATTGGTAAATTTATAAACCAGGAGAAATTCAAATATGATGGGAAATTCTATGTAAAAATTTGAGTTGCGCGGTTAGCGTCACTGTTTTTAAAACAGTCGCGCTAATAGCGCGACCCCTTTGGGTAATTTACCCCATTAGCGCGGGCCCATGCCGGATATCCGCGCTAATGGGGCGAAGCCCTAAATTTGAAATCCTCCTTGCAGAGGCTTAATCAGGAACCAAATGCATGAAAAATAGTATGAAAATGGAGCTAAGGGAAGCGCCTCTTACCTAGAACCGATGAAATCGCGAATGGTTGCACGGATTGGCTATAATCACCGCCTGAAGTTTTCTCTTCAAACAGACCACTCCCACTGTTCAAAAGGTAAAAAGTAAAAGTAATTCTATTTTTTACATTTTCACCCTATTTATAGGCTTTTTGACTTATTTTTTGGTTTAAAAAGGTTATTTTTGAATATTTTAATATATTTTTGGTCGAAAATGGATTTTACGCTTGCTTCTTGTGTAGTGACAAGTCTTTTACACAGCTTCGATGGTGAAATGAGTTGTATTTTATACTTTTTCGGACTCGGTAAATACACGAAAAAGTCACTGTGGAGTCATCTTTCAGCTCTTTTCTGACTCGCTAAACATGAAAAGATTGCCGAGTTGTTCCTCTTGACTGGTTAAACGTAAAAAGAGGCGGTTGTCTTTAAACTCTTTTCCGACCGTGTAAAAAACGAAAAGATCGTTGGGCCTTTTTCGTTTCAGGTTCGTTAATGGTGATGAAATGACGTGATATCAATCGCTTTTTTACTTTTTCGGGTCGGTATCACTACTCACGAAAAGTACTCCTCGGTCATAAAGGCCGGGTGGTTCTTTCGAGCATGGTTTTATACTTTTTCGGGCTCGAGAGACACAACTTTATGAAAAGGACACCCCTGGAGTTTTCTTTTTGTTGTCTTTTCAAACTCTCTAAACATGAAAAGACGCCGAGTTTTTCCTTTGTCAGACTCATTAAAAATTTAATGACATCGGGTTTTCGTCGTGATGACACCTCTCAAGCATATGCTATCCCCGTCAAGCTTGCCATCCAAAAATAACCGGGGTACTCACCAGAAATAGTGGGGGAATAAAGGAACTGTAATCATCGTCGTCGGCAGTATGTCGCTCTTGAACATGGCACTTGTCTGCATTCGTGTCTGGGTGGGGACATCTCATCTTGTTTCACACTTGCCTCCGTGGGTTTGGGTTATCCTATTTGACCATCCATCTGCTCATTGTCTTGTCGCCATGACCCCTGATCATTTGACATCAAATACTGCCAAATCCGTTGTTGTGCCACCGATATGTTCAAGAGAAGTTGACCTCTGCAGAATACTCAACCTCCCTCTGATGTCTCACACAAAACATGTTATCCCTCTCTGTCTCGTGTCGATGATGTGGAAAACATTATGGCCCACCTTCGATAAAGATCACTTCCTGTCGACTTCGGCTCATTATCCAGGAAGATGACCTAGAGACTCCCTTCAGGTACTATTAAGCCTCAAACCTGCACCTTCCTATACACCCTCTTAGCCTTCTTTCTCCACTCACTCCATTCATCCAGTTGTTAAATCATTGCATTATAGTCTAAAAAGGACTGTTTATATGGTTTTCTGACTATACTTATGACTTTTGTTTGGTTTAGTTTTTTTTTGTTCACGTAGCTGCGGAAACTTGTCAGTTTCCGCAGCCAGCACAGGTTTCCGCAGCCAGCACAGGATTCCGCAGCTATTTTGTTAAAAGCTGTGCTCCAGGTGTCCTCTGAAGAAACGAGCTACATGGGCAAGCTCTAGGTGGCGGATACATGGAACGTGTCCCTTCAAATTGGCCAAATCATCCATGAGAGGCCGTGGTCAACCAAAGTCAAAGACAAGGCCAGCCAAAGAGTTCAGCGATGGCACGTCACTGTTTTGGGCATGTGAATGATACGTGGCATAGTCCTCAGCTCATGAAGGCACCATCACACCTGGAGATCATCCCTGAAACATGAATCTAACATCCAACCACTCCGAAGATTTAAGAAACATGATGACAGTTACACTAGATCTCGGCCAAAGAGATCTACGTGTCTTTAGTAACGCAGTTAATAGTGTAGAAGTTGTTAGTTAGCTTTATTATTTTGGCATTATAAATAACGCATTATTGAACGCTAGGAAAAAGCTTTTTGATATGTATCAATCTTGAACTATTTATGTAATTCCACACTGCTGGTTATCTTATCACCCCACCGTTTTATATGCTGTTGTTTTAATAAATGAGAAGACTTTTCTGAAGTTAGCCATGTGATTATTCGATTGGCTGAAGTGGTAGAGGGCCCCTACACGCTGAAGCCTTGTAAAGTGTTCATTTAGTTTCATTATGTTTTTTTTGTTTTTATCATTAGCTTGTACATAATATGCTGTTTTATGTTTCTGTTGTTCATATCTTCACCTTTGTTTTCTTAGAGCTGTAAACTGATCAATGCTTTTCTGCAGGTTTTCTTAGGCAGCCCGGGCAATTTTTC
>APFE031627733.1:0-11460 GCA_000404065.3 Pinus taeda | reverse complement strand
ATTTAAGAGAAAATTCTAAGGTTCAAGCAGTGGAACATCACATCGAACATCAACAACAAGTCCTCCAACTCTTAAAGGATAACCTTGTGTTGGCATAGAATAGAATGAAACAACAGGCAAATCAACATCACAACGAAATAATTTTTGATGTATGTGATTGGGTATTCCTACGACTACAACCATATAAGCAAATGTCCCTCAAGCAAGCTAAAAAGGATAATAAATTATCACCAAAGTATTATGGTCCGTACAAGGTGTTGCAAAAGATCGGTACTATGGCATACAAATTGGATCTTCCTGCAGCTTCTCAATTGCATAGAGTTTTCCATGTTTCATGTTTAAATAAGGTTATAGGAAACAAGCTCCCAGTTCAAACAATATTGCCAGAACTTAATGATGAAGGAAAAAATGTATTAGAACCGGAAGCAGTCATAGAAACAAGAACTTGACAGCTACGAAATCGATCAATTCCGGAGTATCTTATCAAGTGGAAGAACTTATCCACTAAATATTCCCCATGGGAGGATGAGAATTTTATATAGAAGCATCTAGAACTACTCAAGCGTTGAGGACAACACTTTTTTGAAGGAGAGGGGCATGTTGGGTCCCTATAATACTAGGTATTAACCCCATACTATTGTAGTTGTACCCCTTATTAATATTGTTGTGCCGCGCGTAGTGTGTGCCCCATATTATTAATTACTGATGCCCATTAGAATCCTCTATTGTTATTTCTGTGGCTTTATATTATTATTTTTAGGTTGGCTGGGTTATATTATGACTCCTTAGACTCCTATATATAGAAAGGAGGTTTTGTCATTTGAATCATCCAAGAATTGTTCATTTATGTAATGTAAAGGAGATTGCCTCCTCAAAGAGGCTGGATTTTAAGGTGTTGATATATATTTTCTATCTTTTCTTGAGTTGGTTTCATAAAACAAACACCATCACCCAGTTGTTTTACTTCACCCATTACCTATTTTGGAATGTAAATGGGAAGTTATTTCTATTGATTTTATAACAGGGTTGCCCAAGTCAAGAAAACAGAATGATTCAATAATGGTGGTAGTTGATAAGATGAGAAAATATTCTCACTTCATACCTATACAGTGTGCTTATAAGGCAGTATAGATTTCTAACATATTTACACAAACTATTTTTAAGCTACACAACATACCAAAAGTTATAATTTCGGACCGTGATGTAAAATTTACATCAGCCTTCTGGAAAGCCTTGTTTGAAGGACTAGGCACTCAACTACATTTTAGTACTACCTACTACCCTCAGACAAATGGGAAGACTCAACAGGTAAATCAGGTAGCAGAGGATATGCTTCGATCTTATGTAATGCAATAACCGTTCGAGTGGGAAGAGTGTTTACATATAGTGGAGTTTGCTTATAACAACAGTTATGATACTTCTACACAAATGATCCCTTTTGAAGTGTTGTATGGGCGTAAATTTAGGACTCCCTCAAATTGGGGCGGTCCAGAAGATAAGTTAATGCTAGGGCTTCATATGCTAGCAGAAATGGAAGAAATGGTCAAAGAAGTACAAACCAATTTAAAGGTCGCTTAAGACCGACAAAAGAATTTTGCTGACCAGAAAAGAAGTTTTTGGGAATTCTAGGTGCGGGATCATGTCTATGTTCGTGTTTGGGCTAAGAAAGTAGACTGTAATGGAATGGATGCAACAAATTGGCACCTCGATTTTGCGGTCCTTTTCAAATGTTAGCATGAATTGGGCTAGTGGCTTATTAACTCGCCTTACCCAACCATATTTATGTGCACAATGTCTTTCATGTTTCTGTATTAAAGAAATATATATATGACCCCAAACACATAATAAATTGGCAGGATATACAGGTGAGTCAGAGGAATTGAACTCTCATAGGTAAATCTTATATAAATATACGTATACATAAAATATCGTATAACATATTTATGTTTTGATTTCATGAAATTGACTAAAGTTTTATTGTGGCATACAGGTCTAACTGGAAGGTGATTTCCTGGTCGAGCTAATGGGTATAATCAATAAGAGAGAAGTAATGTTGCAAAAATGAGTTATCACCCAAGTTAAAGTACAATGGCAACATTTTGGGCCAGACGAGGCTACCTGGGAAGATGAACAGACTATGAGGGAGATTTTTCCGAAGTTATTTCCAATAGAAGAACATTAGGACGATGTTCAATCTTAAGGGGGGAAGGTGTGATGTCCCCCATATATGTAAATATTTATTTACTACACTTTAAACAAACTGAATACTGATTAAGTTTATATAATTAGTTAATTTTGATTAAAATATATGAAAAGTGGAATGTCAGAATGATGGTAGTAATTGTTTGATTAAAATTAAATGTGGATGAATTATCAAAAGGGTAACAATTTTGTTTCTCAAACAGTTAGGTTGGGTGGTTACCTAAACCTAACTACTTCCATGAGAAGATTTATTCCAAGGGATCAAGAGGATGGGGCATATGAGATCATGAAGGAAAAAGGTTGAGAAATATTAAAAAAAAAGAAAGAGGTTAACTATGCTAGAAGGACAAACAATGATAAAGTAGCTATGTCTGGTTAAGACGAGATAGCTATTGCTGTTTAAGATATAAGTTCTTGAGGAGAAACCCTGTGAGGGGTAGCTCGGGGGGAGACATAAAACGAAGCAGCGCTGGTCTCAAGGTTGGGAGGTGATGCCATCCTAAGTCGACAATACCCACATTATGCCAATAAAATTGCATGTCATTGGTCCCAAGCCTTAATCACCTGATCCACGGTGATAACCTTCACAAATAAAGGTTTAAGGCTTCTTAATTAAGTTTTATGTGGAAACGTTTCATTCAACTATTCAATAGTGTGATCCTCAATTAACCTTAGAGAAAAACTCTATTCAACCCTCCATAACCTTAGTTGATTCATACAATCCGCTCATTTTAACCATACCATAGTTAGACTTTGTCAACTCGACTTAAACCTTTTAATTCACTTTATTTCTATTATAACCTCATATAATAGAAATATAGCCTAGACCCACTTAACCTTACCTTTCTGCCACCTTGCACATATACCTATGCTCACCTTTATCGGTTCAATCCTCCACTATTGATTTCACTCCACGAGATCAACGACTATCGTGTGATGTCCATTCATCCTCCAGAACTCAATTAACTTTAACTCACATCCATAATCATATCAGCTCCGCTCAGCAAATTAACCTGCGAAAATCTTCTCAACATGATATATGTCCGATCAATCCACCAACGGACGTTCTTGATCACTAGATCTCAACAAACCTTAACCCCGCTATATAAAATTTTATCGTGTCCATTTTTCAAAGATTCATCCATACTTTCTCAGCACGCGATATCCGTTCGATCACGGATTTAATGGACGGTCCGATCTCTTCTAGATTTCAACTCAATTATAATATGGTTCATACCTTCATTGGGTTTGTTTTCTGTAAACCACTTATGATCTTTATGCTACGCAAAAAACACTTATGCCTAAGGAAACCGCTCTCCTCTTCAGCTAACTCTTAGCTTTAATCTCAACTGTTCATTTCTTTTAATTTATGTTGTGCGAGTTAATCTTGGTCACCCATCGCTTTCAACTTCATTCATTGATCTTATAGATCCAATAGTTCCTATGCATCGTCACTTCATTTCTTTGCACTTCTCTTTACTTCGTTTTTATGCCATTCTCAACGTTCTTTTGTGGTTTCGAATTTCTCTAAGGTTTTAGTATTTAGTTGTTCTGCAATACAACTCCCTCTTGGACTTACCCCGCGTACTCTTAACATAGTCACTCCTGAACCTCAACTGTGATCCTTCAAATGGATTCAACGATTAAATCACAATCCTTTATCCTCACGTATTCTCTATGTTCTGCTCGAATTTCACTTGCAAAAATATGCTATGCAGAAACTCTAATTCACACACAATTTATCATTCGATTACTCAATCCACACTTACACAATTCAAGAATTGAATTCTCTCTCTCTCTCTCTCTCTCTCTCTCTATATATATATATATAGATGTATGTATGATTACATAATGAGACTCTCTACCTCTCTGGCCTGTTTTTCTAATCAGTGGCCTATATTTTCCTACCTACCCATAGGCTTACAATCAAACATCTAACTCACAATCTCTAACTAGCTAACCCCTTTCTATGCCTTTTAGGCTTACATTTATACAAAAGGATTCTATAACCAATTCTTGGTTTAGATCCATAAATTTCTCAAAAAATTCCTAAAATCTCTTATTTATCCCTAAGGATCCTCTTTAATCCACAAATCATGTAACCAAATCCTAATCTAAGATTTACAATTGATTCCCAAATATTTCAACTATCCTAAATCTCTCATGTTCTCCAACATTCGAGAACATTTACAAATATGCCTCGCAATACTTAATTAATTCCTATGCTCATTGAAATCACTCAAAATCTTAAATAATTACATTAATTTAACACTTAGGAAACTAACTTCCTTAAAATACAAGAACCCCTATGTCTACTAAAATAAAATGATTTTTCTAAGCTGAATGCTCCTGGATTAGACTCCCAAGATAGAAAATATTCATGATCTCCTGATTTTGTGTCTTCATATCTTGATAGAAAACCTCCAGGGTCCCAAACTTTAGTTTGTAGTTTTTTGAAAGCTCTGCACCTTTGCTACAACTGGATGTCTGCTGTCTTCTGTTTCATCTTCCTCTCCTTATCAATTAGGTTCAAATTTAGATTGATCACACTTCCTGCTACTGTCAATCTCCTCCATACAGACTGTTTCATGATTAACTTCCATAACTCTTCAATATCCATCTCCAGCACATCCTTGGGCTAGTCCATACTCTGCCACTTACTGCTACCTCTTTCTCTTTGTCTCAAGTTATTATTGTTGTTCACTAACTCTTCAAACTTCTGTTCATTATCTTCTCATTGAAGTTGTCGGATTCTATCAACCACCATTTCATCTTTACCCTCTTTCATGTTTGTTTCTTTTTGCATTGAATCCTGACTATCTAGCATTCTTTCCACTAATTGAACATCTCTGATTCATGGATTAAAATTTTCCATAAAATCCTCTTCTTCCATCTCTATTTGGCTACTCATCTATGCCAAATTTTCTCTAGCATCTGCAACTAAACCTACACTCACAATTTTTTTTATAAATAAAAATCATAAGGCTTCTGCGCCTCTTCTTCCTTTGGCAACACATTAGTATGCTTCTCTAATTTCTCCTCCTCTATCAGCACATCAGTATGCTGATTTAAATTCTCAAAAGAATTTATGACACTGTTAGCTAGTCCCTCCTGCACACCATCTGCTTCCATGATTTCTTCTTGCACTTTTCCACTGTAGTGAACTCCTTCCTCTGCAATCATACTATCATGGTCTGAATTTTCCAGAAAATACTCCAACAATTCAATTTCTCTGTTACACTTCATAAGTACTTCATCATTACTTATGATTCCTGCATTTATACAAAAATTATCAATTTGAAAATTATAGAGTTCAATAATCTCAATTGTTGCTTCACATATCAATTCAGATTGATTCTCATCTCCTTCCTTCTCAAGAAGTTGTTCTTATCTTGTAACAACATCAAACATCAATGTTTTACTAAAGTCTTTTTGTTGTTCCAAGTCCTCTACATGACTTAGAAATATTTTGATGGTCTTTTCTTCAACCTCTTCAAGCTGCCCACTTGGTTGCTTTATATCCTTTTCCACTTCTTCTTGCTCTTGGCAATCATCATGATCAAATTTCCTATGCTTTCAGTCCTTGCAATATGCTAAAAAGTAAAACTTTGCCCTAGTTGTGTACATGTATTTACATGAGACCTATCTATCTCATTTTCTTTCAGAACAAAATTTAGATTCTACCTGTCTTCTTCCTCCTTTATGAAAATATTAGCAAATTGTCCTTCTTTACATGTTTCACCTGCAAACATACACAAATTATTAGATTTACAATCATGTGACCTTTTGATCTCACTTGAAGTTTTAGTCTTCAAGTCTTCATCTTCACCTAGAACTTCACCTTGTTTTGGTTCATAAAATGGAAACTTCCATTTCTAACTTAGCTTCTCTGAGTTCTTCTATCATCCACTTCACCTCCCTCTATTTTAGCCTTCTCTATAGCTTATGTCACTTCATTACCTTTTTTCTCAAGACCCAACCTAGTATTTGGTTTTCCTCAAGTATCATCCTCAATACATTGAGTTTTTCTTTCAACTCAGCAATCTATTTGTCAATTTCCTCTTGACTCATTCTCTTCCCATTTACCTATTCTCCTTCTTCACTTTTCTCCTGTTGTGGTCTTCCTCGGAACCTCTGCTATGACTATCGATAGAAATCTTCTTCTCCATCTCTATGAGTTCTTCGCTCACTATGAGCTACACAAGTTTTTGCAACAACAAATCCTCCCTGTTGCATGCTACCTCACTAAGCTTCTCTCCTTGAGCTTAGTCATTTGGCATCTTTTTGGTTCTCTTCTTTGGAACCATATGAGCACTCCATGCTCTAGATTTCATCTCATCTGCACTTTTGAGAACACAACTATCCTCTTGTATTTGAAACACAAGTGAAATACTAGGTTCTGTCACTCTCTCAGAGAAACCTTTACTGGCTTTCCTCATCACTGCTCTTCATGATGTGATATTCTTTATGAGATGCTTCACTAATTACTATTACTTTCATATCAATGATAATTAAACGAAAGATCATTTCCGGCTTTCAATTGCTTGTCGTTCAACTTCATTATGAGAAAAATCTTGTCATCTCTGTCCAACCTTCAGTTGGATTCTTCAGGTTCACTGCCACCTATTTTTCCAGTCTGTCAATCACTTTTTTCTTTAGAACTTATAGAACTTTCTTTATTTGTCTACTTCTATCAAGATTTGCTCTATCTTTAACCTACAAAACTCAAACGAGAGTTAAATAAAACAATACTTGTATGACTTTACAAGAGGTCTACATCCACTCTTCACATTGAGTGAATCTCCATTTTCCTCAAGAAAACAAACATCAATGTGCTTATTTTATGCTTCTGCAACCTCTTCTTAAGATTATCACTTACTATCATCTTATGTCATGCCTTCTACTTATCAGATTCAAATAATTGGATCTCCTCTTGCCTGTATCATGTCTTTAAAACATAACATAGAATTTCCTTATTATGCTTTGATACCAAATGATACCAGCCTAAGCCGACAATACCCACATTATGCCAATAAAATTGCATGTCACTGGTCCTAGGCCTTAATCACCTCATCCATGGCGAAAACCTTCACAAATAAAGTTTTAAGGCTTCTTAATTAAGTTTTATGTGGAAACGTTTCATTTGACTATTCAATAGTGTGACCCTCAATTAACCTTTGAGTGGAATTCTATTCAACCCTCCATAACCTTGGTTGATTCATAACATCCGCTCATTTTAACCATACCATAGTTAGACTTTGTCAACCCGACTTAAACCTTTTAATTCACTTTATTTCTATTATAATAGAAATATAGCCTAGACCCACTTAACCTTACCTTTCTGCAACCTTGCACATATACCAATGCTCACCTTTATTGGTTCAATCCTCCACCGTTGATTTCACTCCACCAGATCAATGGCTATCATGTGATCTCCATTCATCCTCCAAAACTCAAATAAGATTAACTCACGACCATAATCATATCAGGTTCGCTCAGTGAATTAACATACGCACATCTTCTCCACGCGATATCTGTCTGATCAATCCACCAACGGACGGTCTTGATCACCAGATCTCAACAAAATCTTAACCTTGTTGTATAAACTTTTACCGGGTCCATTTCTGGAAGACTTCTTTGCACTTTCTTAGCACATGATCTCCGTTTGATCATGGGTTCAATGGATGGTCCGATCTCCTCCATATTTCAACTCAATTAAGATATGGTTCATACCTTCATTAGGTTCGTTTTCTGGAAACCACTTACGTTTTTTATGCAACGCAAAAACCAGTTCCACCTAAGGAAATCACTCTCATATTCCGCTAACTCTTAGGTTTAATATCCATTGCTCATTTCTTTTACTTTATGCTGCGCGACTTAATCTTGATCGCCCATCGCTTTCAACCTCATTCATTGATATTATAGATCCAATGGCTCTTGTGCATTATCACTTCATTTATTTGTACTTCTCTTTACTTCGTTTCTATGCCATTCTCAGTGTTCTTCTGTGGTTTTAGGTTTCTCTAGGGTTTCAGTATTTATTTGTTGTGCAACACAACTCCCTCTTGGACTTACCCTATGTACTCTTAACAAAATCACTCATGAACCTTAACTATGATCCTTCAAATGGATTTAACGATCAAACCACGATCCTTCATCCTCACTTCTTCTTTGTGTTCTACTCGAACTTCACTTGCAGATATATGCTACACATAAACTCTAATTCACACACAATTTATCATTCGATCACTCAATCCACACTAACACAATTCAGGAATTAAATTCTCTCTCTCTCTCTCTCTCTCTCTATATATATATATATTACTCAATCCACACTCACACAATTCAAGAATTGAATTCTCTCTCTCTCTCTCTCTCTCTCTCTCTCTCCATATATATATATAAACAAATGATTACTTAATGAGACTCTCTATTTTCTAATCAGTGGCCTTTGTTTTCCTACCTGACCATAGGCTTACAATCAAACCTCTGACTCACAACCTCTAACTAGCTAACCCCTTTCTATGCCTTTTAGGATTACATTTACACAAAAGGATTCCATAACCAATTCGTGGTTTAGATCCATAACTTTCGCAAAAAAATCCTAAAATCTCTTCTTTATCCCTAAGGATCTTCTTTAATCCACAAATTATGAAACCAACTCCTAAACTAAGATTTACAATTGATTCCCAAATCTTTCAACTATCCTAAATCTCTCATGTTCTCCAACATTTGAGAACATTTACAAATATGCCTCAAAATACTTAATTAATTCCTATTCTCATTGAAATAACTCAAAAGGCTAAATAATTACATTAATTTAACACTTAGGAAACTAACTTACTTAAAACACAAGACCCCCTATGTCTACTAAAATACAATGATTTTTTCTGAGTTGAATGCTTCAGCATCACGAGGCAAGATAAACAGAGAATTAAAATCTAGTTCAACTCGAATTTAAGTGAGAGAATTAAAATCTAGTTCAACTCGAATTTAAGTGAGAGAGATAAGTATAATCTAGAGACCCTACCTTTTTAGTCATAGGATTTATCTTCTAATTAGCATGATGGATATGCTTTTATTTTAACTAAATTAATTACTATGAAAATTATGGACCTAGTAATTAAGAAGGCTATGTGTGTAAACCTATAGAAGAACCAAGTTAATTACTATTAATTCATAAAGATAGTAAACTTGTTGAATAATTAAATTATTTACTATTAATTCATAAATAAACTAAACCTATAGAATAACCAAGTTATTCACTGTTAATTGATAAAGACAGTAAACCTATAGAATAACGAAGTTATTCACTATCACTTCATAAAAACAGTAAACCTATAGAATAACAAGATTAATTGTTATTAACTCGTAAAGACAGTAAAACCGTAGAATAGCGGAATCATTTACTGATAAATTGATAGAGACAGAAATTAAAAATAATAATGAAGCACCCGCAGATAAATGAAACTATCTGTTGTTAAATTCATAGAAGCAACTAATGAAGTAAAGGAAGGTGCGTAGTTTTCCAGTTAGGAAGAACGCAAGAAAATGTGATTATAACCCTAATTGTTGATTAGAAATGCAACATTGGGAGTTAGGTGAGGAACAGGGTTCTGCCTCATTACTAGAGCAAGAAAAACCACTAACCCTTAGAGAAAGAAATATAGTATGTAGGGCTTTCCAGTACCAACTCAGCTCCAAGAGGGCAGAGCTGGAACTAAATCTAGCTAAAGGATATAACCAAAAAGAAAACTTTACAACCTAGAAAGGAAAAGCAGGATATGCCGCTAAATAGTAACCATAGTAAATACCATAAATAATGTGCTACAAGTTAATAGAAAAGTTACAGTGCCTCAATACGGAATTGGAGAAATACATGCATAAAGAGCAGAACCAAAGTCTGAAATAATTATTATGTAATAAAAACTGAAACACCTTTAGTTTAGAGCCAAATAACAGACGAATACAGCGCAAAACCCCAAGCGAGGGTTTCATCTTTTACACTTAAAAACTCATAGATTCTAAGGTTGAATTGATGGCTCTGAGCCTTAAAACTAAAATACATACGCTGTATCGGAACCTCTAATCCATTTCAAAATTGACGCATTCAACTAACATAGGAAAAGAAGCTAAGAAATCCCCATTCTGTATTTAACCAACACCCCTCACCCATACCTGGTGAAGACTTGCTGAGGAATAAGGATTTTGGCAGAAGGAGCAAAGCTCCAAACGCTTCAGCACCTGGGCATGAAAACCTGACAAATAAGCACCAAGAAATCAGATTAGATTCAATGATGAACTTTAAGAAAAATAAACCAAAATCAACAATATAGAAATGGGAGTATGGGAGTATATACAAAAGATACATCAGAACTGGACCCAGATGCGAGGATAGTCTTGAGAGGTAAAGTGTAAAAAATAGGAAAGTCCTTAGTTCCCATGAAAAACACTTCAACCCAACACTAAGAACGCTTCAGAAGGAAGAAAAATACAAGCGGAAACCATTACCAAAGAAAGAATTCCATAGTGAACCAGAGACCGAACAAGTGTATGGAAAATGCACCAAAGGACCGGTTACCACATCCTCACAGAGTTTAGATCGATGGCAAAATTTCTCCATCGTTTGATTCGGAAATCGCCGAGGCACCATTGATGTTGCACTCTTACCCGTGCAGGAAGTCCCAGCTAGACACCACGGCGAAAGCTCAAGAGGCCGTGGTTCCTCAACCCTAGGGGCAGTAAGCCGCCCAAAAAGGATGCCATTAATTACTGAACAAATGTCGAATGATGTAATTAAAGATTGAACTGAGTCATGTGCTTAAGGTATAACTAAACTAATGTGAGGTGACTCGTATATCACCACAAAACCTTAGTAAATGTTACTACAGATCTTATATCTATGCCTATGTATTGCAAAGATTCAAGAATTAAATAAGTGTTGCGGTAATAATAAATCCGTTTGTTTATATGTTTAGGGGCTGAGTCAATGTATTATTACCAATTAAATAAGTAGATCCTTGGTTTATACATTGAAGGACTAATGCACTGTATTGTTATATAGATTATATATATATATAGTTATTTATTGTGAAGGTTTTACTTATGGGTATGTGAGAATTGGATTATTTTTTATTAATAAAATTACAAACATTTTTTTATGTGCAATGTCATGAAATAATAATAATTCATATTGTTAACCATTTTATTGAAAAGATATAATTAATAAATATATAAAATTTAATAAATTTAATTAAT